>PVLA01008452.1:0-88573 GCA_004027455.1 Hydrochoerus hydrochaeris | reverse complement strand
CCTGCTCCCAGGGCGAGGACAGCACCACCTGGACAGCCTGACAGTCCACACCAAAGCCACACAAGGTGCCTCCAGCAGCACCGAGATGCCAGGAGGTCGCAGGGACCCTCCTCCGGGCTGCTGTGTCTCCAAACACAGAACCATCTCCTCCAGCCCTGGCAGGATCCCCAGGCAGCACCCCACACACCCCCACCCACCTTGCTAGGCCTCTTCTCTCCTACATCTCCTGTCCAGGGGGCTGGTCAGTAAGAGAAACCCTCCGTGCCGCCAAAGCTGCAGCTGCCCCAAATCACGCCCATCACCTTCGTGGCGTAAGACACGCCTGTGCGGCAGGACCTCGGCGCACAAGGTGGCTGCGTCTCTCCGTATCTTTCCACCACCTCCCCAGTCACAGACAGGCGGTGCTACTTCCACTGTTTGCAAAGAGCTTTGGTCCCTTAACTGCCACCCAACAAAACCACCAGACAACTGGGCCCCAACCCTGCTCGAAGGCAAACTCTGTCCTCCGTCACCTTGCCCCTCCCTGGGGTCTTCAGTACCAAGAGCAACAGTGCACAGCCCCAAGAGCCACGTCTGCTGACGTCCACCCCGACACTGGTCCGCACTGCCCCCTCGGCCCTGACCGGAGAGCCTGCGTTCGGGCCAGCCTCCCACCACCTGTTTATTTCATCCCACGGCTGCATACGCTGAGCCCCTGCCCTGGGTTAAGCCCACGTGGGCCTCTGATCTCGCAAGGGGGGTCTTCAGTCCCTCCGCCTCAGACGTACTGTCCTACAAACGGGCCGGGGTGACCACTGCCTGGTTCATGGGAGCTTCTTGGGGCCACCACAGCTGTCATCATTCTTGGAGACCAGCGTTCTGCAGAGAGCCCTGCTCCAGCCTTCAGACCTTCCTGAGCACAAAACAAGCTACGCACGCAACATCAGCTTTGAAGTCCTGCATGGTGACCAAACTTTATCATTCTGAGACAGCGCCTAGCTGGATATTCCAGGCTGGTCTTGACACGGTCTTGACCTCCTGCCTCACCTTCTCTAGCACTGGGATTATATGCACCACAGGTGCCCTGCAAAATTCTTAATTTGTGACTTTTTTTTTTCTTTTTGGTACCCAAAATCGAACTCACCACCTCACAATTGCTAACCAAGCAGGTGCCGTGTTGCTGAGCTACGTAGCCAGAACCAAAGCTTTAGTTTTTAAGCGTCAGCACTGCACAGCCCCTCAGCCCCTCAGCCACGCACACCTCCACGCACACCTCCACACACCATTTTTCAGCAAGCTCCACTCAGGCACAGGTGACGGCCCAACCCAGGGCCACCTCCTAAAGTGGACAGATGCTAGCGCCCAGCTCTGTCTCCTCCAAAAACTGCCACTCTCCCGGGCATCCACTCCGTGGGAGTCATGGCCTTGGACTCCTTGGGGACCATACCATGTCTGCATCCTGTCCCTGCACTGCCCACCCTCGCTGCTGCTGACCGGAAGATCCGTCTCAAAGCAGGGCAGCAGGCGCTGTCCCCGAGAGTGTGGAGTGTGAGCTCTGAGCCAGGTCCACACCTGCACCAGAGAAGCTCAAAGAATCCAGGGGCGGGCCTGGCACAGCAGTGGCCACCTGTAATCCCAGCACTAAGGGAGGCTGAGGCAGGCAGATCCAAAGTCTGAGACCAGCCTAGGCAATTCAGTGAGACCCTGTCTCAGAATTAAAAATGTAAAGAGACCAGGGGGTGTGGCTCAATGTGAAAGTCCTGGGTTCAATTCCCAGAAGGAGAGGAGGAGAAGGAAGAAGACAGGAATCCACCCACCTTAGCCCCTGGACACACGCGAGGACCCTAGGGCATCAGGGCGCCTGGCTACTGACTGCCTGCACGGAGTGGGGTAGCTGGCTCAGCTGGGGTTTCAGGTTCGCTGTGGCCAGGCAGGTGACCCCTCAGTGTCATGGCAACCACTCCCGGGGGGGGGGGGGGGAGAGGATGCTTGACTGACAGCTGCCACATCTCCATGGAAACGGCTGGGATGAAATCCAACCGCACTGCTTTCCAGGAGCCTCCAGGAGGGATGGCCACGGTGACTGAGCACAGGGCTCAGTGTCTGGGGACACCTGCAGTGAGTCCTGTCTCCCCTTCTTGGCCCCATCGGTGCCACTCCCAGCTGCTGCTCGGAGATCCCAGGAGCCGGGGAAGGGGCACAGTTACCGGCCCAGCTGGGGTTCCAAGCACCAGGTCCCCCAGCCTGAAGGCCGGCAGTGCAGTAACCCGGGGTGCAGCAAGGCTGCTCGTCCAGGCCCCTGGAGGACACACAGGCGACTGGGGGAGCAGGGCTGCCTGGTGTCTGCTCTGTGGCTCAGCCTTCAGCTATCTACACCCTCCGAGGGGAGGGTCCGGCAAGCAGTCAGTCAGTTATCATGACGCTGGTTCTGAGAAAGCTGGCAGGGCCGCGAGGAGAGGGAGGAGCGTTCTGGACCCAGCAGGTGTGGGACCAAGAGGAAAAGCAGCGCCCTGGGTGGAAAGGGGGAAAGGCGAGGAGGAGGGGAGACAGCAGGGAGGAAGAGGAGGAGCACAGGAGAGAAGCGGGGAGCACAGCAGGGAAGGTCGGGAAGAACAGAGACGCGAGAAAGCAGATCTTGGTGAAACGGGTTACTGAAACACAGGTCACCCCCGAACACTGCGAGGGTCGGGGCTTCCATGCCACATGCACGGCAGGGGCCAGGGCCTCGTCCCGACCATGCAAGAGAAACCGAGAAAGTGAGCCCGTCCAGACTGCGTGGGCCACAGACGGTCACCAGCCCAGACCCTTCAGGGACTTTTCGGGAGAACAGGCTCAGACCCACTTGGCACTGTGGGCACATTCAGGGTCAGGGCGGCATCCAAGCGCCATCACCCCAGCTCTGCTCCAGCGGTGCCCAGCGGGGAGTGGCACCCGTCACGCCCTCCGCAGCCGGGCCGCACAGCTCCCAGGTCAGCCCTGCTACCCCTCACGGCTTCCACGACAAGGACAGAACCACGGACTTCGCAGAGCTACATCTCTTCCCAGCACCAAATAAAATGAGTCAGGAAACAAACCTTCCGGGGACGCAAAGCTATCTCCTGCCCCACGTCACTGTGCAATTCACACCTTCAATGTCAGACACGGGGTTACAGGAGAAAATAAACTTTTCAGCTACAGGGGGTTCCTAGAAAAACACACCCCATGATGCAGTATCTCCCAACTTTATGAAGAGCGAAACACTCTAAGAAAACAAAGGAGAAATGAGTAAGGAAGGGCGTGTTAACACAGAGCCCAGACGGTCTAAGGAAAATGGTTAAACTTTCTTTTAAATTGGAAACAAAATCACGTAAGAGGAACACGTGGGTGAGTTAGTTCCCGGTGGCAAACAGGGACAGCGGTCCCTGTGCTGGAGCCGCTGTGTGAGCTCACCGCGCCGTGACGATCAGTCACTCTCCCCGGATGTGCGTTATTAGTGACCCTCTGACCGCCAGCGGGAACCAGTTCCCGGCCCAGGGTGAGGTGGACACGCCATCGAGCTTCCTCAGGAGGCTTCCCCAGGCCCATCACCTTCAATCTTGGCTAATCCCAGACGACGAGACATCGGCCTCCCCAAGACTTGCCCTGCACGCGCCAGGTCCAGCAGGGGTGCTGGGGTAGTAGCCAACGCCCCGACCCAGGGCTCGAGGGCAGGCGTGTGCATCACACAACGAGCCTTTCCCACCCTCCCTCCTTTCTTTTCTGAGTAGCTGGTATTGTGCACATTTGCGGCTTCCGACAGGGTGCTACGGATGCGGACGGAGCACCATGGTTACCTTGGTGAAGCAGGTGAATGTCTGTCATCTCAGTTATATTTTCATGACAAGTAGTGAAAAATCCCTAATCCAGTATAACTGGATTCCTGTGGTCCCGTGCTGGGGGCGCTGCCCCATGTGCTCCCCTGCCCACCACCCCCAGCCACGGCTCTGAGCCCCATCTCTGTAGAGCTGGCGTTTCACTGCCTGGATCCTGGCGAAGCGAGGTCTCGCAGCACGGTGCTCTCATCACTCTCCATAAAGCCCCTCGGAGGACACCAGGCCCCGCCCTGTCCCTGACACTTTGGGACGGGCAGCACAGGCGCCGGACCATTGCTGGAGGACGACCCTGACCTGTCCTTGCCCCTCACTGCCCCGGCATCTCCATGATGCTGGTGAGGTCCTTCCGCAAGAGAGGCTGAACTGAAACTCCCCGGTACTTCACGCCATTTCTCAATGGCTCATCACAGTTTCCTGAAGGACAACAGAGCCCTGGGGCTGCCGGAAGGAAAGAAGCCCCTCCCCTACCCAGGAGATCGCAGAACTGCGGATGCTGATGAAGTTTTACTGGAACGCAGCCACATGGCCACATGTGCACACACGGCCACGGCCCCTGGCGGCAGCACCGAGTGGCTATGACACAGCTCTCGCACAAGGCGGCCCAAGCCTGAGCTGTGCAATCCTGCAGGGCCAGCCCCGAGCCGCCTGAGGCGCACAGACCCAGGGCGGCGAGAAGGTGGTGCAGGAGGACACCGCAGCTCCCGCTGGCTGATGCCCGGCCAGGGGACGTGCCTGCGGGGACTCTGTGTGCCACACACTTGGGAACACAGCCCTGCCACCGAGGTCCCACACAAGCGGAGGACATGAGGGCCACACGGTTCAGAATGCGTCTTCTTTACCTGTGTGTGGCTTTTCCACAGAGCACGGAAGCACCGGGAAAATCTGGTCATCACTGAGCATCCGTGACACAAGAATTCTCCACTCTACAAGGCTAAAAAGTCACATATAGCAGATTCACAAATTACAAGGCTTGGGACCTTTTCTGAGTCACCTGGAAATGAGAACACACGCCCTATGCTTCTGCACTAACAGAAGTATCTGATATAATTTGCATTAAAATCTGAAGTAACTTGCACATTTTTGAATGAGTGGTTTATACAGATGTGAAAAATGAGCATTTTATGCACCCTCTAAAAAGTTCACATCTGAGATCAGAAACCTGATTTTATGTCTTTCATACCAAGATACAGAAATTCAGACTAATGACACAAAATACACCCATCTCCAAACAACCAGCTTACACAGGGGCTCAGCTGTGACTCTGTCCTGCACAAGCACACACCATCGCTGGGCGGATGTGCCAAAGCCACACGGTGTAGACCCTCACTCCACCCACCGGCATGGAGGGGCCTAGCAGAGTCAGGCTGGAAACTCACACCTGCTCAGACCGGGAGCCACAGGGGGTCCTAGGTGGTCCCCAGCAGGGCTCCCATGCAGCTGCACCTGCACCTTCCCCTGCAGGCCAACCCCATGGGTCCAGGGCACGCTGGGGAGGCATGGTGCCACACAGGGTCCGACCAGGGCCCAGGAAAGCCGTCACCGGCAGTGTGGTCTCAGTGACAGCCAGTGGCCCCCCCTTGTTACCATCCTTCCCCAGCAGGGTCACAAGGAGACCATCAAGTGAGATCCTAGATGAGGTATGACCCAAAGGTGGTGCTTAAATACCTGAAATGCACTACAGTGAAAGATACACGGCCACGAATCCTCTCAGAGTCCTCCAACCCCTCACTGTGACACACTCGTCCCCTCGTCCCCGCCACCTCCTGCAGCAGCTCTGGCGTCCTCTTTCCTGAGGGTCTCTAACTGTGCTGTCCTGGATGGATTCAAAGCACCTCCCTTTCCTGGTTATCTCGCCTTTGGGAGGAGCCAGAAGTCACAGATCCAGTGCCTGAGCTGGATGAGGCCACGGCGTCAGGTTCTCACAGCCGCTTTTCCCAGGGACAGCGCTCGGCAGCGGCATCCGCCATGTGTTTGATCAGGTCTCCTGAAGACATGCAGGAGAGAGGACGCAGGGGCTGCTGCAGAAAGTGGCAGGAACGCTGGGTGCATGCGCTCCGAGCGGATGTGAGGGCCTCGCCAGGGAAGAGAAAAGCGCACCTTTTGCAGCAGTAGCGCTTGTACTTAGGCAGTTTCTGTCTGTAAATACATAATCGCTACAAACACGGGGCACACACCGCATGCACAACTCCCACACTTCCAGCCTCACACCCACACCACCCCGGGACCTCGGGAGCGCGGGCACTGGCCCAGCAGACACTGACAGGGGAACCCGGGGGGGGGGGGTCCCCGAGAGCTGCTGTTAGGGACTCGAGCCCACGGAAGCCACAATTCAGTACTTAGCCGCCGCGAATTCACGGCCGAGATGGGACAGATGCCCCAGCGGGGTTTCCTGTGCCCCGGTGAGGACACACAATCCCACCCCGAGTCCCGCCTGCCAAGCCTCATGTCACACTAGGCCGGGCGGCATGTCCGCTCACTCCAATTTATACAAAAAGCCTCAAGCAAAGAGAAACCTTGATTCCTGTGTAGGCAATGGATGGGTCTTGAGACTGCACTGGAGACACAAACCAGACACATAGGCTTAAATCTCACACGGGTTCTGACACAAGAAAGCCACAGCATAAATAAAGGAGCAACAGAAAGGAGGGCTGACAGGGCACACGAAGGCAGACTTTCCAAAGATGCAAAGGAGACCCCAAAAGAGAGGAAGGAGAAACAGGATCAGAAATAATCCCAGCTTCACGTATATACTGGTCAGATGTGGTGGTGCACACCTGTGAGCACTCAGGAGGCTGAGGCAGGAGGATCGTCAGGCGTTTGAGGCCAGCCTGGGCTACAGAGTGAAATTTTGTCTAAAAAAGAAAAACTAGAGAAAAAAGGTAACATATGTACATAGTCGTTCCTCATAATGAATGGAATTATTATGCATCACAACTTAGAAAACCAGGGGCCAGTGATGCAGCTGAGCTGCTGAGTGTGCCTAGTGAGCACAAGGTTTTAAGTTCAGTTCCCGGGGGTCTCAGTGGCAAGAGCCTGCCCAGCACACATCATGTCCTGGCTCTGACACCCATGACACCAAAACCCCAAACACCCAACGAAGAGAAAGCAAAGCCACGTCACCGCGCTCCTAGGGGCCGGCACTTCAACCCCCGCCACAGGCCAGCAGCACATTGGAAGGCAGCGCTGCTGACCACAGCGTCAGTCTGGACAGACCGCCGTGCCATCGCCCAGGACAGGAGGGCTGGGCTCCCGGGCTGTCGGGGGGCCTCCCCTGCCTTCCCGCTCTCCAGCTCCAGCCGGCTGCCCGCCCACCCCACTTCCTAACAGATGCCAGTGGGCGCAAGAGCCACCGGAGCTCGGGCAGCTTCAGGGATGCCCAGTCCTGCAAGGGGTCCGGGGAGGAGGAGGTCAGGCAGGGCAGGCGGAGCAGCCAGCCTCACCAGCACCAGGCAAAGGGCGCAGAGCTTGCCCAGGGGCCCTGGGGCCAGGCACAGAGGGGACGCAGCCATGCCGCCTCTCAGGACCAGGGACAGGGATGGAGGCTGGAGGGCGGCAGTGTGGGGAGGACAAGAGTGCGGCTTCCACTCGCCCGGCCCAGCTGGAGGATGCAGGCGGGCGCAAACTCGCCCGAGGACCCAAGAAGGAAAAAGAACTCACAGCCGATAGTAAAAGACAGCTGAGCCAGGAACGTCAAGTTCAGGGTCTCAAAACAGAGCCCTTCAGGAGGACTCGGAATGGTTTGGGGGATGCAGCTCCCAGTGCTCTTTTCAGGTGGAACTGGGGACTGAACTTGGGGCTCGCTTTTCGCATTGTAGAGTTTTCCCTTTTACACCACTACATGCACAGAAGTCAGACCTCGCCCTCACCTTCCTCACCACAAACCTTGCAGTCAGTCCAGGGATCTCCTCTGCCCCAGGGCCTTTGCACGACTGTGCCTCTCCTTTGCCTGCAGGTTGCCTGGCTCCCAAGCCACCTTCCCGCCTCCTGCTCCTCACACACATCTTCTAGGACACGAGTCACCACCCACCAGAAGACATCTTGTCTCAGACACACTTCTCAAATCAATCACTAGGTCTGGGAGGCAGGCCACTTACTGAGGTCTTGGTACTTCTTGCTTTTCCTTTTTAAATGAAAAACAAACCCTTAAGCCCTCAGTGCCCAGACGCCTTTGTTTCTGGGAGCTGCCTAAGCCTTCAAAGGAAACTCCCCTTTTAAAAACCTGTGGCAGCACACTCCCAGCGGGGTAACTCCTTAGCACCCACACTTAAAATGGTTCCATGTGGTTTTCACATCTAGCCTTTCATTATTAAAGTTTTAATTTTTCTGTTGTTGTTGGCTTATTCAAGCAGCTAAATACAAGGTAGTTTTCTGGCTGTGACTGAAGTAAAGTTATGCTCCTAGCTTCACATCCTCCAGGAGAGCAGTTCTGCAGCTGCGACGCGGGCGCCTCCCGGAAGCGCACTCCTTTCTGCTCGGTCACGTCCACCGTGTGTCCACCTCAGAACGCGTTAGCTCAGTACGTTTCTCTGTAGGAAGTCGAGTCTTAAAATGCCCACTCCTGTACGAGTGTGAAACTAGAGCAGCCCGCTCCAGTGACCCTGCTTTCTCAGGGTGACCCTTCCCAGCCATCTGCGTCCGGAGGTGGCCCCGGGAGTTCTGGGAGGCTCCCAGCAGCCCAGGGTCCTGGTCCAGCCCACTTCGGCCTCTTCCAAGCCAGCGCGGCGCATGGTGCACCCCTGACCCAGGTGTGACCCACTTCGGACCGCTCAGGTCACACCTCAGGAGCCCCTGCATGGTTCCTAAATCTAGTAAGCCCCCTGGGGCTCTTCCAGACCCCTCTCGCCGCCACACAGTGCCTGCCATCTGCCGCCCACAGGGCACCCCAAGTCCCGAGCACAAAGCTCAGTGCTTCACCCAGGATGGGACCCGGGGACCGCGCCCCATCCCAGGACCACAGGGCTTTACTGGACGGGAACGGTGGGTGAGTACCAGACTCTTGGGACTCTGCAGAGAGCACAGGTGACACAGGGACCATACTGAGCCAGGGCAAGGTGCAGGGTTTACAGAAGAAGTCTTCCACAGCACTACTGGCCTCGGCTTTTATTTTTATTTCTTATTTACTTATTGACTTTTGAGACAGGGTCTCACTGTGTAGTCCAGGCTCTTCTTGAACTCACTATGCAGCCCCGGCTGGCCTTGGTGATCCTCCTGCTTCAGCCTCCTGAGTGCCGGGATTACAGGTGGGCACCACCATGCCTGCCTTTATTCTTTAAACTGCGGAGATCCCATGGAATTTTATGTATTTGCCTAAGCATTCTTTTGAAAAAGGTGTTACAGTCGTATTGTTAGAAAGCCAGTAGCTTCTGCCAAATCAAATTTGCATGAAGACAATTCCTCTCCCTGTAAAAATCCAGTTGTGATTTACTTTCCTCAGGACTAAAAAAACACAAAAAAGACATTAAGAACAACTGTGCACAGGGCAGCCTCAGCTCTCCAGGGGCCAAACCCAGACCGACAGCTCACTAGTTCCCTCCTAGGCCTTGGGCAAACGCAAAGGTGACTCTGTTAGGCGAATGGCTCCTTTCTTAGGAAGTGCTTCCACCTGCAGGACACCAGCCTGCGGCCCGTCCCCAGAGCCAGGACAGCAGCAGGCGGGCATCTCTCCATCAGCTCTGGCCTGGTGGCTGGGCGCGGCCACCCTCCTGGTCACATCATGCCCCTCGTCAGGCACCAACCTACAGTTCCAGACACCAGGTACCTTTCTGCTTGTGCAGGCAATAGTTACCAAAGCGTGGCCCACCACAGCCTGGGGTCCCAGGAAGGCAGCCGGCCACCGAGACAGCTGTCCTTTGTACTGCCGTCTCCGGGCTTCCTTCAGAGGTTTATCAACAGCTCCTGCCTTCCCTCTCTGACCTTGAACCTGACACCTGGCCTCTCTCAGCTGTTTACACAACCTTAAAATAAGCAAGTGACACGATGTCTGGGTTCCCAGCACTCACCCTCAAAACGCCCTTGCGCTTCATCTCCCCCACCGCCACCAAGAGGGGCTCAGACAGCGCCAGTGCACACGGCACGGGGAGGGAGCCTCGCAAATAAACGCCCAGCCTGCCTCGGATGCACGCACGGGCAGGTGGAGGGTCAGAGTGAGACCCAGGAAGCGGGTCCCAGAACCGAGAGCCCCAGGCAGACACCCCAGGAGGGCCACGCTGCCTGCCCTGCCGGGCACACAAAGGGCAGCCTTGATCACAGCAGCCAATCCCAAGCCTCCAAGCAGGCAGCAGCGTGAGACCGGGGGGAACAGCAAGAGGACCCCGCTCACTTGAGTCAGTAACAGGAAGAACAGCAGGGGAAGAGAAGGAACGGTCACCAAGTGTCCTCTGTGGCCATTGGCCAGGCAGGGTCCTAGCCAGCCTCTCACAGGGCCTGGGGCAGTTCCTGTGGAGCCCAGGCAGGACCAGGAGATGAGGTCACACCTCCCCACCTTCGGCAGCACTCACCTGCCCCCTCCCCAGGGAAGCTCCCTACACCCCAGAATGGGGGCCAAGTTCCCGCTGCCCACCCCACAGGGGTGTCCAGGGACACACTGGGGACAGCTTAACATAACGAAGGGAAGGGAAGTCCCCACACAGCATCCAACCTCACAGCATGCTTTCAAAATCGTCTCCCGCCCAAGGACTTCTGTTAAACTTCGGTGGCAAAAGATCAGCAAAAATCCTCCTCACACTATCATACCCATCAATCCTAAAGGCTGTGCCTTAGTGCTATGCAAAACGCAAGCATCATCCTTAACTTAAACCTGGGGGCTCTAAGATGACAACTAAAATCATACCATGTAAGGAACTGTGTCATAATACCTGCTTTTATCCTTTTAAACAGTCCCAAACCTAATCCTATACTGTAAGAATTCAGTCAAGAAATTGTACCACTTCCATATGACAAAAGTACAGTAATAAAGTGACAGCTGCAGGCTATAATTATGCTGAAGTACCTGCAGAAAGTTTAAACATGGTTAGAAAACAGCATTAGCATCTATCTGAGCTTTAATTATGAAGAGGCCATGCCTCTTCCACTACCATTGGATGAAATCCTACAGATCTGTGTGTGTGTGCTTCTAGAAAACCTGACACCCTCAATAACTACAAAGAGACCCAGCATTCACACAGCACCATGGCGGTAACCACTGGCCCTTCCGAGCACGCTGTGGACTGAAGTATTTGAAAGACTCTCCCAACTGTCCCAACTGCACAAGAAAACACAGCAGAGTTTAGTGACGCCTCTCCCTGCGCCTCCGACTGCATCTCTGGACCCCCACACACACACGCTTCTAGTCCAACAGGAAAAATCGTCAGAGCTGCTACGCTGCCCATTTTATCATTTGCAAACACGCAGCTTGTGAGTCTGAACCCCGCTGTGTCTCGGCCTTCCCGCAGAATGAATCGGTTGGTACTGAAGCACAGGCCCAGCTTTCCACACTGGCGCTCGCTGGCCGGCTCGGGGGCGCCTTCCCCGCCTGCCTCCAGCCTCGCCACCATCTCTGCCGAATCTGCACGTGCTTCACGCGAGTCTGTGGCCATCTCCAGAGACACCCCAGAGCTGGCTTCCTGCACCCTGAATAATGGTCTCACCACCAGTTCTTGCCAGAAAAATGCCACCACCCCTGCACTCTGTCCACAAACATCCACCTGAGGGCTACAAGTCCTCGCTGCCCTCTGCAAGAACAGGGCAACGCCACCTCAGATTCACACCGTGGACCCTTTAAATCTGGACAGCACTGCGCCCTGACCTGGCAATTAATCTGCTCATTAAAACACTAGTGTTCCCCACCACGGGCAGAGATGCCCTGCCGCCCTGCCCTGAGGCCCCCATCACGGGCCTCCCAGAAAGGGGCCCCAGGCAGACCCCACTCCCTCTCTGGTGCCCCCCACCTGGCAGTGCAGAAGAAGGAGTCAAGTTACACTTTCCCCAAGTTTCCAAGGTGAAAGGGGAACACTGGATTCTGTGCTACCTCAACAAAACAAAACAACACAAAACAAAATAAAAAAAAAACCCTTCCCACTTGCCAAATCTGATACCAGAAGTTACCCAGCTCTTGGAACTAAGCGTCTACAGAAAGTGCATTAGTGGGAATCTTAACAGAAAACCCATTATGTTCAAGCTGTTAGTAAAACTTCTGAAAAATTCTTCACTTCAGAAAGAAAGCAAAAAACCCTCCGCTTTAATAAAGACACCAGAGAAATGAAGCTGGAGCACAGCTCCTCACTGGAGAGGGGGGCGGACAACCCAAGACTCAAACATCTGCGTCTCCCAGAGACCCCCACACAGTCCAGCCACGCCCGGAACAGCGCAGCACCTCCCCCAACTAAACCCCCCAGACCTGAAATCCCAGATGGGACGCTGGGTAATTAAACAACTGGAAGTTTAACGGGTCTGCAGTTCTTGCAGTGCTTCCTGTATTGAGAGCCAAATTTTAAAAATGCATATCCTAATTACAGGCTCAGCATCTCGTAACACACAAATCCTAAAGAGGATCCAAGTGCACCCTTCATGCAGGCTAGGAACCCCAGCTGTTCTCCTGAATCGCAGTCCTCCTAGGTAAGTTCAAACACTCCTTTGTTGCTCTGGGGATTTTCTACCAACAAATCTTTGGTCTGGTTTGTTTTGGTGCTAGGGATTGAACCCTGGGCTTCTGGAAGGCTGGGCACCTCTCTCCCACTGAGCTACAATACAGAGAAAAAGAATAGTTTTTGGAGACTTGGGCAGCAGCTTAGGCCAGCGTTTCTTAAGAGGGATTGGGTTTTGTTTTTGCTTTTTCCGCTGTTTTTGTAATTTAAGAACCTCTTTTTTGACGTGTCCTTCCTGTATGCAGTCATGGTTTCGAAGGAGTGTGAACATAATTCCTAGATTTCTTAGCATCTGGGGATCAGCTTAAATCCTGGGGACCTTGCTGAGCTGCTTTGTGCCCAGCTGTCTGCCACCCAGCAAGGAAAGAGCAACATAAACCCATTTCACAGACAGAAAGTGGGGTCGGGGCTGCGAGGTAGCCCGGTCGGTCGGGGTAACACGGTGGATCACACCCAGGAACCCGCTCCCTGGCTCCACACCTGGGCCGGCCCTTTCTGTATGGTTTCTCCTTCAGGGAAGGAAACAGCGGGTGTCACGCCCTGTGTTTTCATTAGCACCTCCGCGGTCTCTTTCACCAGGGAGGGAAAGGTGCGAATTCCTTCAGGCTTCAAAGGCTGCAACTTGCAGGCCTAGGTCCCGGTTTCACCTTTCCCGCTGAGGCCCTGCTCCTGGCTCACCAGTGCTGACTTCAGGCTAGGAATGGACGTCCTTTTATCAAACAGAATTCAAACTCGGAAACGCTTTCCGGGGCATTTCTTATCTAATCTGTGTTCTACAGACCCGTGAAACAATTTTAGAATAAAGACAGAGAAACCAAAAGAAGTTATTTCAGGGGAAATAAACCAATCTGTAACCCTAAGGAGCAGGCCCATTGTAACCTGAGCTCAAAAAAATACACGAAGTTCATTTTAAACAGCAGTTTTAAAACACAGTAAATTCAACAGCCCTGTTTCCAGTTCCAAAACCACAAAGCGCTCACAGCCTGGCCAGATTCTCACGCGTGCACACAGGTCAGGGGCCAGCTGCCCAGGCGCCCCAGCTCTGACACTGGCTCTCCAGCCCAACCCCACTCACACTCCACTGTAAACAAACGCCAGCAGCAGAGCTGGGGCTCCAGGGCCCCTGACCACGTATGCAAAATGTGTGCTCTACTCAGCCACCGTCACCCCACTTCCTCCTCGCTGATGAGGTCTCCCCAAGCAGAATGCTAGCTGACCACCCCTACGGAAGCCCAGACCACTTCTAAAACCCTGGACAGAGCTGCAGGCCGCCAGGAAGCTCGTTCTCTATTTCACCTTCAAACAAATGCTCCACAAGTCTGACTTCCATTAATCCCTCCCTCAAAGGACATTATCTACGGGGAACTTTTAATCTAGGAGTACCACAAACAGATTCCTACTTGCACGTGTGGGTCACGTGGGACTGCACATTCACCCCGAGTTTCCACATTACAGACAGCCCAGCGCCTGACCCTACCCAACATGGCACCTGCCTCCCTGTGCCTCCTCTCTGTCCTGTTCATTTACTGGAAATCCAACGTGGCATGTCATCTTTTTTTTTTTTTTTTAAACATGTGGTTTGGGCACAGTTATCTATTTTTCTTTAAAATAGCCCTTTTCCTTTTTGGGAGGGTGTTTACTACAGTACCCACACACACTTAGCAAAAACGGCAACCAAAATGACCCTGATCTTTGCTCAGCAACCCTGCAACACACAAACTGTGTGGATTTAGTCCAGAGTTCCACAGGCCGAAAGAATTGTATCCTGGTAGGAAATCTTAGTACAGACGCACTAAATACAGTACCTCAACAAACTCAACCCCGTGCTGCAGAATTCTCAGGTGTCTACCGGGCATTTACCACGGAGACCCAGAAGACCCAGAAGGGAGCGGGTGGAGAAACCCACTCCGGTCCGGCCGACCCTGCGGCTCCCGCCAGCCCTCCATAGAGAGCAGGCTGGTGTCAGCTCTGCGGCTGTTTTTCTGACTGCAGTCACATTTGGGGAAAAGGTAGCTCTTCCTGCCAACACCAGCCGTATCCACGCCACCGCCGTGCCTAGCAAGCTGCATAGTGTCTGTGTGCTGGGCGGGGAGGGGGGGGTCCCCACAGCTCCTCGGGCTGCCGCCTTTAGGGTCCAAATCACTGAGGCGCCCTAATCCTTCAACTCCTCGCACAGGAGGGGCTCTGTAGTGTTTCAGGTTAAGTCCTAGCCACGTGACCTCCATCAAGGACAGTTCCGGGGACTGTCCACTGATCTACCCAGATGCCCAAGTGCTAGCCCCCCAAGTCGCTGCGACCCTGCTTCTCATGGTCTGGTTTTAATCAGACAGAAACCCCTCCTCCTGCACCCCACCACTGGGGGCTCAACCCTACTGGGGTAACGCACACCAACCCTCATCAACAGCCAGTCCGAAGTAGTAAGAGACGAAGGCTGGGTTTAGAGACAACAGGAGGGGCATGGAGGGCCCCTAGACCCCCACAATCACCACCTCATGAAATCACAGACTGTGTTAGGAGTCAGCATGCCCTGCAAGTAACACCACCAGCTACACGCTGGGTGGGTCCCACAGCCCAACCAAGGCCAGCACCTTGACTGCGACAGACCCTGGGTGTGAGCACCAAGCGCTCTCCCTCCCACCACACACAGGCCAAGATCCCAGGGCCACTGCCAGCCCACGGCAAGTCCTTCTGTGAGGCACACTGGAATCTGCTGCTATGAACAGCCCTGGGTGCCCCTCTTTGCTTTTCTCTAAAACCCAGACTGAACCCTGGTGCACACAAGACCCTCAGGCAGCTCCGACGGTGCCAGACCATGGACTCTGGCCGGTGCCCATGGTCCTTCTCAGGTCTGGCTCAACCTCCCAAGTGACTGTCACTTGGTGTCCCTGGTGAGCAGCAGCACAGCTAAAAGCCTCCCTGCTGCACAGACACCGAGGGCTCACTGGCCTGTGTCCAGGGGGTAGCAAGCCCTCCAGGTGACAGCCACAGCCACTGCACCCACTGAAGAGAAGCTCAGTGCTTCCGCCGGAAACGCTCCCAAAGGTGTGCGCACACCTGACGCACCAGCCCTGGACCCAGTCCACCTCCCTCAGCCCCTGCTGCCAAGGGTCACTTCCTCAAGGGCTCTGGAACAAGCCTGAGTCTCCACAGGAAGTACCTGGGGCCCAGTTACTAGCACGCGAGAGGGAGTGGCCAGTACCTTTGGATCCCCTCCCAGAAGCCCCCCGACTGCCCAGGTCCATGGTCTGCCACTCGCATTGGGGCACAAGACCTGAGAGAAATTCCATGCAGATGGCATCTGGGAAGCAAAGGGGCAGGCACGCTGAGGGTGGGCCTGAGCCAGGCATGGGTGCACCGGCCAGCCCCGAGGCCCCCTGCTTGCTCCTTGGGAAAATAGACACATGGCACCCCACAGTGACGAGCTCAAGCCACACGCTGGCATCTGGATCCCAGCACCAAGCGAAGAGCTGCCCCGCCACCCCCTGCTGCCCCCCCCACCCCTAGACTCCAGCCCAAGCAGCCTCACCTTTCACGATGGTGGCCTCCTTCAGATGATGGGACAGGAAGTCGATGGTGGCATAGGTGTTGGCAGAGGGAAGGGCGCCAGGGCCCGGGCCCCCACACGCACCACTGGTGCCGCTGCCTCCCACAGTGCTGAGGAGGCCGCCGAGGCTCCGGGCCCGGCCCCAGGAGCTCTTGTCCCCTGGCTGCAGATGCTGCGTCTGCGCGGACAGCCCTGCTTCGTCCCGCACGTTGATGGCGATGTAGTTGAGGCCTCTGGGGAACCCCACGGAGGTCTCTCTGCGCATTGGGGCACTGCTACCCCCCGGACAGCCGACCAGGCCTCCAGGCTGACCAGTGCTCCACGGCCGTGCCTGTGGTGGCGGGGGCGCAGCGAGTGACAGCTGTGAGTGTCCCGGGGACCTGAGTGGCTCGTCACTTGCCCCGAGGCCACCGCCAAGGGTGCCAGCACCACTGCCCTCGCTGCTTTTCCTGAGAGAGACGTTTTCCACGGAGGCCGAGTTGTGGCGCTTGGGGTTGTGGGCAAAGGACGGGGACACAGGGGTGACAGTAGTGGTGGAGGAGAACGTCTCCGAGCTGTGGCGGCGGCGGCCCCCCTGCGGGTCTGCACGGATGACTTTGGCACCCCGGTGAGGGTCAGGGAGCTGCCCGGCCTGCAGGAAGGCCTCAACTCCTGACACCTGATCCATGAGGCTCAGCCGCTTCAGGCCTGACGTGGGGCTGCTCACACGGGCGCCCTCTGGCTTCGGAGGGGCAGCGATGGGCTGTGGCGGGGTGGCTGCCACACCAAAGGCCATCTCGGTGTAATCACCATTGTCACCAGCATCAGAGGACAGGGGGGCAGCAGCGCCAGGGCCCTGGGAAGTGGTGGCAGAGCTGGGTGCGGGGGGCAGGCGGTACAGCTCCCCAGGGGGAGGTGGCAGTGGGGCCTGCTGCAGGGAGGAGGTTAGACAGGCTGAAGGGCGCGGGGGCAGCGGCGGGTACGGGGACGTGGCATCAGGGGACTGGAAGGCATCCAGGGAGCCCACGGGGTCCCCACTGTGGGTTTCCGGCTTGGGCGACTTGGGGGAGCTGAAACCCAAGTTCATGTAGTCGGACAGCGGGGAGCGCTGTCTGCTGTCGCTGCTGGTGCCTGGCGTACCCGAGCCCAGTGACGAGGCCGGGCTGCTGGCAGACAGCAGTGAGGAGGACGAGGCAGCAGAGGCCAGCAGCGGAGGGGCTGGCGGTGACAGCTGTGCACCTGCCTCCCCGAACTCAATGTTGATATACTCACCAGGGCTCCTGGGCTCCGGGGGCACGGGGTACTCGTGCATGCTGGGTAGCGTCTGCAGTCCCTCTAGGGACAGTCGTGTGGGACGCACTGCCCGGCAGCGCTGGCCCAAGAAGCCCTCAGGACGCCCACCAACACTGCCCCCTGGTCTCACGGGGGAAGGCACTGCTGCTGAGTGATGAGGCTGAGTGTGGCTGTCCCCACCAGTCCCAAAGGCGCTGGTCAACGCAGCGGCCACAGGGGCAGCCGAGGACTCCAGTCTGTCCTCCTCCAGGATGCGGCCCACTGGGGAGCTCATGAGCACGTACTGGTCGCCATCGCCACCACCACACAGGTAGGGGGCCTTGTAGGAGCGGGGCAGGGAGCTGTAGCAGTAGCCAGGAACCCCTTTGAGCCCCTCGCCACCGCCTTGCAGGGCTGCAGAGAAAAAGTCGGGCGGGGTGCCAGCCGTGCCCGCCTCGCTGGGGGACATGTTGAGGTAGTCCCCGTTGGCCAGCAGCTTGGGGTCTGTGCTCTCCACACACAGCTTGGCGCCACACCACATGCGCATGTACCCACTGTCCTGCGGTGAGCTCTCAGCAGGTGACCCAGCCTTGTAGACACCCCCAGTCCCTGGGAAAGCCCTGGCAACTGGAGAGGGGGAAGCTGGCGCCGCTGTCCCTGAGGGGGGCAAGGCCATGGCCGGGGCAGCCCTGGGCTGCAGGATCTGCTTCGGGGCAGACACGCTTGTGGGGCTCATGGGCATGTAGTCGTCGCTGCCACCGCCCAGCAGAGCCGCGCCTGGGGTCATAGGCATGTAGCCATCGTCCGTCCCCAGGTTGCTGCTGGAACTGCGGTGGGAGCCGATCTCGATGTCCCCGTAGTCTTCCGGATAGGGATGATAGGCCATTTTGGGGGAGGAGGCGGGGAAGGGCGGACACAGGCGGCCCGAGCTCCCGGAGAAGGTGGCCCGCATGAGCGTGTGCTCATCCAGGGAGGCCGATGACGGCTGCGGCACCGCACGCTGGCGGGCGGGCGTGGTCAGCGAGTAGGTCCGCTTTCGGAGCCCGCGGTCCAGGTCCTGCGCCGCGTCCCCCGAGACCCTGCGGTAGGCGCGTCCACAGGGGCCCAGGGGCCTGTCCATGCTCATGTACCCGTACAGTTCGGCTGCGCCGCCCTCCCGCGGCGGGGGCGTCTCTGCGATGGACTCAGGCGTGTTGCTGCGGTGGCTGCTGCAGAAGGCTCTCAAGTCTCCTGGGCTGGACCCGTACTCATCCAGGGACATGAAGCCCGGGTCGCTCGGGGAGCCAGAGGCCGAGGCGCTGCCGCTAGAGGGCCGCTGGCCCGGCGGATGGTGCAGTGGGTGTGGCAGCGGGGCGACCGGGCCAGGGGGCAGCGGGTAGGACCCCGAGCCGTGGCCACTGCTGGACGACAGACTGCCGGGGCTGGTGGCGGCTGGGGGCGAGTGCGCCACTGGCATGGACATGGAACGACTGTGCTGCAGTGCGCCCCCTGCTGGCGCCAGGGCCACCTTGCAGGCGCGGACCCCGCAGCCGGAGCTCAGCGTGTGCGAGCGGCTCAAGGGTGCTCGCGCCTGCCCGGGGCTCAGGGGGCTCCCAGCCACCGACCCCGGCCTCCCGCCCGCTGCTGCTGCCGCCGCCGCCGCCGCCGCCGCCGCCGCCCCGGCCCCGGTCCCGGCCCCACCGTCGCCCTCGCTGGCCGTGCGCACGCGGCACTGGGCGCCCTTGGCGGCGGGCGGGGTGGCGGCCAGGCTGTCCGTGCGCGAGCGACGCACCAAGCCAGTCTGACTCGGGGGCAGGTGCACAAGGTGGTGGTGGCGCCGTGCGCCGGGCACGCTGATGGGGTGCGTGGCTGAAGACCCGGACGACTGGCTCTTGCTGCGCGGGCGGAACTCGAAAAGCTCCTTGAGCGCCTTCATGGCCTCCAGGATGGTCTCGTGGATGTTCTGCGCCACCACCGAGTCGTCGGCCTGCATCCACAGCTCGCCGGGGCCCGTGACGGCCGAGCGGCCCACCTCGATAAAAAAGAAGCTGTCCGAGTGGCCGCAGCGCCGGATGTTCATGAGCTGCAGCGTCACGGACGGCTGCTCGCAGTTGAGCTTCACGAAGCCGATGGTGCGCGCCGAGAGGCACAGGCGGTACACGCCCGTCAGGTTCTTGCTCTGGCCCAGGCCCTTGGGCTTCAGGTTCACCTGCCACACCTCGCGGTAGGCGGTGGGCGAGGGCGCCCCCGGCCCGTCGCCGTCCTCGGCCGAGCCGCCCAGAGCCCCCGGAAGGGGCGCGCTGCAGGGCGCGGCGGCGGGAGCCGTGGCCACAGGGGGCGCGTCACGGGCGGCGGCCGCGCGGCCCTCGCGGAGCAGGTCGGTGAGCGCGCGGTACCAGCCCTCCTGCTCCTGCTCGTTCTCGGCCGCCACAGCGAAGTACTCGTCCTTGGTGTAGAGGGCGATCAGGTACTTATGCTTGGCGTCGGCGCGCTTGTTGACGTTCAGGCAGCAGTCGAGCGCGATCACCCGCTTCGGCGCGCCCGCCTTGCTCCGCCACTTCTTCTCGCTCTCGTAGTACTCGAGGCGCGGGGGCTGCGGCGGCGCCGCCGACCCCCCACCCGCGCCCGCGTCCTCGCCGCCCGCACCGGGCCCGCGCAGCACGAAGAAGCGCTTGTGGCCGTGCTTCTGCTTGCGCAGGTAGCCGCACTTGCGCACGCCGTGGTTGTTGTTGTTGTTGTTGTTGTTGTTGTTGAGGTTGGGACCGTCCCCGCCCGCCGGCCCGGGGGCCCCCTGCCGCGGCGGGCTCGCCATCGCGGGCGCTGCTGCTGCTGCTGCCGCCGCCGCCGCCGCCGGCCGGGGACGCGGCGCGGCCGGGGAGGGCGGCGGGGCGCAGGCGGGGGCGACTCCGAACCCCTGCCGCCCGGCCGGCCGCCCGCGCTCGCGTCCGCGGGGCCCGGGAGGCGACGAAGGTCCGCGGAGAAGGCCGGGCCGACTCGGCCCGACTCGGCCCGGCTCGGCCCGGCTCGGCGGCGCAGCGCCCCGCGGTCCCGAGGATGCCGGCGCGCGCGTGGCCGCCCCCGACCGGGCTGTCGCTACCGCCGCCGCCGCCTACGAGGTCTCGGGCGGCGTCGTGGGCCAGCGGGAGACGCGGAGTCGGGGTCCCCGAGCCGCGCGCGGGGCCGAGCCTAGGGCGCGCGCGGCCGCACCGATGGGGCCGCCGCAGCCGCGCTGCGCTTCGTGAAGCCGGGGTGCGCCCGGGGACCGGGGGTCTGCGCCGCCGCCGCCAACGCTGGGGCTCCAGCCGCTGCCGCCGCCAACGGCGACCCGGGCTCGTCGCGGTCCCCGCCGCACAGTGAGTAACACATCGCGCACCGAGTGACTGAACTAAGAGGAGCAAAACAACATGTGACTCGGCGTTACGCAGGCACACACGGCACGGACGCCCCGCCCCGCCGCGCGCATTGGCGCCGCGCCCCCCGACGGACGGCGCGCGCGGCCAATGGCGGCGGGCCTGGGGGCGGGGCCCGCGTGCCGCCGCGCCCCCCTTTCTCCGGGCCGCGTTTCCCGCCGTCCCCGCCCGCCCCGCCCCGCCCCCTTCCCTCTCCCTTCTCTCCCCCTCCTTCCCCTCCCTCCCCCGCGCGCGGGCGGAGGCGGGGGCGGGGCGGGCTCGCGCCTTGTTTACGGGCGTCGCGGCCCCGCGCTCGCGCCCCGAGCCTTTCCGGGAGGAGGCGGAGGCCGCGGGCCCTTTCCGGGGCGTCACCGGCGCCCTCTTCTTCGGGACCCGGGAAGCGGGGCGGGCCGGGCTGAAACCCGAGATGCGCGGCGCGGGCGTTGCCATGGCGCCGGGAGGGGCGGCGCGGCGGCCGTGGGCGTCGCGAGCAGGGCGAGCGTGGGGCCGGGCTGCGGCCTAGCGGGCGGTGGGTCGCGCTGCGCGGCCCGGGGTGAGGCGCAGATCGCGGGCCCGGCGCGGTGAGACGCGGGGTCGTGTGCGCCCCGGCCCCACCTTCCGGTCGGGGCGCGCGCCGCGCGTGTCAGTGCGTGATCGTGTGCGAGTGCGTGTGCTCGCGGGCCGGGCGCTGCCTTTATGGACGTGGGGCGTTTTTCAGGTTTTTGTTGTGGTTTTGTGTGGACACACGGTGCCCATCTGTGTGTCCCCTCCAGAAGAAACAAGGGGGCCCCTTGTCTCGGAGCTCGGGGAGAAGTGGCCGATGTTACGGGCTTTGTAATCACGGGCACCCGCTCTGCAAGGGTGCGGACAGCGTGTGCATGTGTGTGTGTGCGTGCGTGTGTGTCTGCTTGTGTGTGTATGTGCCTGTGTGTGTGCACGTGTGCATGTGTGTGTGCGCGCGCGCCACGACCCTGCATCCAGGCGGGGGCACGGCCATTGTGATGGTTTATTCCCAGGCAGCGTCTTTCACAACCCTGTCCTGTTCAGATTTTGTCTGGTTGCAGATATAGGCATCTGGATGCCAAAGGATCCGCCCGCTCCCTGGCTGCCCTCGGGACTGCGTGGACGGCTCCGAGGTCCAGGGGACGGGAAGGAGGTGGCCGGAGGGCCACCTGTCTGGGCTGTCTGCACCGGAAAGATCGCGTCCTCCTGCACACCTCGAGGTGTAAGCAGGACAGGGCAAGGTTGGGCTCCCACTGGACTTCAGCCTGGGGCACCCCCCCAGTAACAATACCCGGGGTCTTCCTCCTCGCCTGCCCCAGGGGCTTTTTTTCTTCTCCCCTTTCTACTGCAGAATGAGCCATGTGTTTACTGAAAGCTTGTCCCGCGCCTTCTGGGTTTCCAACTGTCCTCCCTACTTCTTGGATAAAAGTCAGCCAAGCGCGTCCGCGGTGTGCCGGCCAGGCACCGGGCACTGGGCACTGCGTACCTGGCCTGGCGCCAGTGCAGCCTGAATGCGTTTTGCTTTGCTTTGTTTTGTTTTGTTTTGTTTTGTTTCTCCCCCAGGTTCAGGGTTTTTCCTTGGAAACTGGCTTTCCTTTCAAGGATAGCGAAATCTTTTAGCAAAAAGATTGGGGGAGGTTGTATTTAGCACAGATTCAGATAAAATAACAATACGTTTATTAAAAGAAAAAGGGTTTTCTGGAATAATTTATCATAAAGCAATCAATTTTTATAAAACCATAAAATGTGCTACAAATCCGCAATACAAATATTGCTGCTAATAATAACCAGCAGTGTTCATTGTCTTTGTTTTGTGTAGGAGAGGCCATATATAGGAAAGGAAAACTAGCGGTGTGCGAGTGTTTGTTTTTCTTTTTAATTCTTCGCCCTGTTGATGTTTGACAGCATTTTGTGTCTAGGTGAACTCAGTCTCAAAAATGACTAAGCAGATTGCTCAGTGGAATGCAACACGGAATGGCTCTCATTGGAAATGTATTTTAGTATCTACAGATTTTAACTTCCCAGGTTTATATTAAAGGCTATAGTTAATCTTTAAAAAGAAGAGTAACATTTCCTCCTGTTTCCCTAAGCTAAATAATGTGCTTCAATAGCTCATTTAATATGTTTCCGTTTCTCTCTGATACATGACTTTTGCTCCTCTAGGCTTCGATAGGAGACTGCACTTCACCTTCTAGTTTTTCTGTGTACATCTATTTGCTAATATGTTTCAACTGAAATTGTGCAAGAATTTTGTAACACGCTAAGCCTGTGTATTTGCAACAGAATGATTTATATGCAAGAGTGTAACTGCTGTTTGGATGTTTACATCTATAAATGGCCTTGCAAACATTTAAAGAATCAGAATTTTTCAATGGATTATATCAATCCTTGGGAAAGTATAAAGGATTTCCCTGCTCATTAAACATATTGGTTAAATAGTTTCTTTCCAGAATGCTCATTTGGGGAGAGATTTTATATAGTGTACAAATATAGCAAAGCAGACTACCATAACGTAATAAGAATTCTTCTGGAAATATATGAATTGCATTAATACTGTTTAGAAAAATGTGTAGGAGGTACAAATGCAGCTGATGTCACACTCCAAGCACTTTCATTTAAATATAAGTATGTTAAGGAAATATAAGCATTCAATTAACAGGTAACTTCGGTTAAAATTGTTATTAACACACTCTGGATTTTGTCTTTTAAATGTAGAGAATGTACTTCTAGATTTCTTTTTCTTTTTTTTTAACTTTTTGCTTTTCCATGGTTGAATAAAGCAGTACCCCATAGGCTGGATCCCACTCATTGGCTGCTCCCACACCTGCATGTATGGGGTCCTGGGTTTGATCCTCAGCACTGGAAAAATATAAAATAAAAGTGACACATCCATGGCCACATAGAATTGTTAAGTATGGAAAAATGATGCAAGATGCCTCCTTAGAAGTCCTCCGCACCGGGTCCCTGGCCCTAGCAGCCCCCGCACCCGCACCCGCACCCACGCTCTGGGCTGACGCTCTGTGTGGTTCGCTGTTGCAATCCCAGCCTGCTGGGCTACCGCGTTCTTGTTTTGTTTTGTTTTGTTTTGTTTCGTTTCGTTTCGTTTCGTGTTTCTGGCAGAGCAGAGCTAAACTGTCAGCGGACGACTTTTAAAATGTCTCTAAAATGACACGGCTCTATTTGCTGGGCACCAGGGCAGCCAGGAGTGACCTTGTGCCATGTACACAGGTCACAGAAGGGGGCGGTCAGCCTGCGTGCTTTGACCTGGCTGTTGATTCTAGGTGCAAGTTCCTTCCCTGATTTTGAAAGCCGCTCAGGTTAGGAGAACTGGAGCCACCCACGTCCAGCCAGGGCTCCGCTGTTTGCTTAACCGGCTGTCAGAAGCCGTCCCCTCCCCTGCGGTGGGGTGCAGCGCCTCCCAGCCCGGCCTTCTTGAATTCTACAGTTGTTTTGAAATTCAACGCAAAGATAACAGAGGAAATGCGACCCGCCGGTGTGTGCTGCCCCCCGCTGGCCACAGGCTCTGGTAGCTGCAGGCGACCTGGCACACTGGGTTTGGTGGCTCCTGAAGGAAGTTGACAGAAATGGTTTGAAATAAAGAAACTGCAGCTAGGAGCAGTTTCTGGTGGCAGGTGAGAAGTGGTTAGATTCCTAAGTGGAGAAACGTTAGGCCTGAATAGTTACCAAGCTAATGTTCACACTTTCTGTCACATTTTCTATCCCAGTTTGCATATTTACAGTAAAAAACTGTTAAATTGGAAATGTACATCAATGTCCATTAAAGTAAGTTTTAGAAAACTAGCCCACAGAATAGGAAAAGAACACCAGTCTAAACCCAGGATTATTTTGGTACATTTACTGGAGCTGCAGTCAGGGTTTCCCTCTGGCTACTGTGTTTCTCCCCTGTGTTGGCCCTGAGTCTTGGAGATTTTCTACAGAAAACCAGAGTCATCTCAAAAGATATCAAAAGGGAAAATCAGAAAAAATATGGACAGGAAAGAAAATATATTCTTAAAGCTACAAATAACAAAAAAAAAAACTTCCTATTACACCTGGCAGTTAATGTGTCCGGTATGATTTTTTTCATTGAGTAAAATCATTCAAACTCACCACCAGGGTGTCACTTGTTCGAGGGCGTCTCGTCCTCAGCTGGCCACGCCCGGGAAGATGGCACTGGCAGAGCCGTTTTGCGAGTAGAGGGAAGGGGCCCAGGGGCTCCACAGATCTGCCAGTCGTGGCTCTGGGCGCCTTTAGGGGAAGCGTAGAGCTGGTGTGCAAGATACCAGTGGTCAGGACCTGCAAAAGTAGTTCACACTACAATGGTTGATCCTTAGCAATGTGTGGGACCAGTAAATACGTCATCCTCATAATGCAGACAGTATCCGTATGTGATCATCCCTAACGGATTGATCTGAAGTCCTTTAGTTCCTGTGGAGGTGGTGACTGTCTGTCCGTCCAAGGAGTCCACATGTCTGTCCAGTGTTACGAGGAACAATTAGCCGAGCCAGCTGTAAGAAATATTGCCCTTTGTGCCTGGTTTCTGACATTTATAATGGAAATGTTATTAACCAAATAACTTGGGGAATATGCATTAGGGAGGTTCCTTGGAAGGAAACAAAGCAACAATTTGTCAAATTTAAGCAGATGCTGCTGTGCTGTTCCCGCCCCACCCGCTCTGCGGACCGGAGATTTCAGTTCAGATAAACACATTCTAAGAATTAGGTCTGAGGTAAACACCGGCCTGCCAGCTGATGCCTGCTGCTGGCTCTTTAGCAAAGGCTCCCGTGCCTACCTAGCATCTTTTTGTTGAAAAAAACAGTAATTACGTACTGAAAATATCTTGAAATTGTATTTTACACTGTAACAACCCCTTTTAAAGTTATAAAAATAAACATTAAAAAGCCATAGTTCTTGCTGCTGTTAGAAACACAGAAAATGAACCATACTGATGTTCTGATGCTAGATATTTTTCTGTTTTTATTTGAAGGAAGTTGTGCCTAATTTTAAAACTTCTTTCCATGCAAAGTACAATGCAGTTTCAAACCTCGAAATGGAGACGTCAGAGAAAATTAAGCTACAAATCAGCATCTCTGTCTTTCTCAATGCAAAGTATAAAAACCAGCAAACATTACTAAACATGTTCAGCGGTTGTTAAGCCTCGTATTTTAGGAATTAACCAGAATGTCAGACTCTGCCCTGTTGCTTTCCTACCTAGAAAGGTCACTATTAAATATCCCTGCATGTATGACCTCTGGCTACAGCACTGTCACACATACTTCAAAAACCAAAAATTGCCATAGATATTATAGCCAGCATCTGGCACTTTTCCTTAGTTTCAATTCTTTGTGGTGATGTTTGTGTCCTTTTCTGGTGATGGCACATGAGAGAGTCATGTTCATCTTTGAACCTAAGAAGTTCCACCAGGCTCAGATCTTACATCAGGTGCTAGGTTCAGGATGGTTCCAGGAAAAGGCGAGGTGAAGGCATTGTCAGAAAACAAGCAGCTCCATCTTGGTTCAATAGATCGCTATTTTTTGGATAAACTTTGCACTTAGAGGAAAGCAAAGGGCAGAGACAGAGTAGAAGGTAAATTGAGGCAGCTTTAAAATGTGTCTCATGCCGTCCTTTTCACGGATGGGTGTCAAACGTTGCCCAGTGCTGCTTCCCTTGTGGCTGGGTAGTGACCCACCCACACCCACGCATTTCCAAGACTCTCAGGTACAACTCAACCACCCGATAAGTTGGAAAACAAGTTTATTCCTTCCTTGCAAATGGTGTTTTCGAGCTCTATCCTGTCCCAGCAGGAGAAAACCCGGAATGAAACCCCAGACCCCAGCAGTGTCCCCCGGAAGCGCAGGGTCCATTGGGAGGTGAAGAACTATTTGCACAGAGCCAAATCAGGAAGGCAGTTCTGAGTACAGAAAGAAATCCAACTGCACAGGGCAGTGTAACGGGGAATCAGTTGGCTGTCCCTGCATGGAGGGCTGACACCGTGGGGCTGGCGTGACCAGAACACGCGAAGACACACAGTGTTACTCGTGTCTCACTAAGCTGCCTGGTGAACCAAAGATTAAATACTACAGTGTGGAACCATGGCAGTTAGCCGGGGGGCGGGAGGATTGGTGAATTTGATTTTTAAAAACAGAATTCACAAGGGGAAAGCAGTAAAAACCAAGCAAAGGACGAGGAGTGATTGAAAGTCACGCGAGCGTTTATGTCGCCTTCAGAAACGCCCCGCAGTAGAACTAGACACAGCGCTAAGAGCAGTGGGTAGCCGTGAGGTGAGGCGGGTGTCTCGCGGGGTGTGAGACGGTGTCTTTTACTGTGATGAATTTCTTGAAATTGAAACACTCACTGTATTTTATGATCATCGCTGTAGAATAAATCTTTACAGCAGTTTCTGTCGGGCACGTGACAGGGCGTCCTCACCCGTGTTACCAAGCAGACCTGGCACCGTGCGACGTCTGGCTCTTCCCTGACCTCAGAACGACTGTGAAACTCAGACAGCGTGAGCGGATTCCAGACCCCGAGGCGGACAGGGCGGCGCGGCTGGCTCAGGAGAGCGGACTGCGGGCTGCGGGGCGCCGGCGGCCTGAGTGCGCGCGGCTCTGTGTCTTTTACCATAATACGCTTTTTAAAAATGTAAAGTCACCATATATTTTTAATCACACCACAAAGGACAAAGAAATTGCAGCCGTATCATGGATGAAGCACTACTTATGTGTTTATTTAGGATCCTAAGGTTTCCTGTAAGATAATAAGGAAACCAAACACACACAACGAAATAGGCGACCTGACTGTAAAATTCCCAAAAGTGAAAATAAATGCAAAGGGGAAAAAGAGCCTTAACCATAGGAAAGCTTGTTTCCTGTCTCTTGTAATAAAATAAATGCAAATCGAAACCGCAGCGTGGAAGAGCAGGTCCACTGGTCAGATGACTCCAGCCAGGACCCAGCACGTTCCAGGGCAAGCAGGACCCGGCTCCACCCCAAGGCTGCCGCGAAGTCAACCTGCAGGCCCGGGGGTGCAGGGGAGGCACGGGACTGCCTCTGTCTGTCCTAGCACCGAGTGCCCAGGTGCCGCGACCCTGCACCGACGTCTAGGAACTGCTTGTGCCCACCTGAGAGGGCTCCTCTGCACAGCAGCGGCTGCGCCGCTGTTGGAATGCAGGTGTGTACAGAGTTTGTGACCAGCGCGTCCAGAAGCGCAGTTTCCCGCTCGCTCCACCCCCTGTACTTCCTGGAGGAGCCAGCACGTAGTGGGCGCCCAGGGCGCTCTGCTGTTCTGTGATTTTGGAACACATTTCTGCACGTTGTCCCCCGAAAAACATAAACGAGTGGATGCAAGCCCCCTGGACCTGCTGCCTGGCTGTAAGTGTGCACTGCTGTCCAGCCTGTGGCCCTCACGGGTCTCCCAGTGATGAGTAGGGGAGCAGGGCCTCTGTGGGGCCAGCGCTGTCCTCCCAGGGCTGGGCTGCAATCCACTCTTCCACACACACCACAGGTGCAGGGCACTTAGCCAGGATTGCTCGATGTGGTTCCAGCAGGACTGAGTCACTTCTTAGCCCTGGCTAGTTGGTGGGGAGCCAATCAAAAGACCATATAAGCTGTGTCGCCAGAGCTTTAGTATTAATGATATTTTGAGACAGAGTCACTCTGAGTGTCTCAGGCTGGCTTTAAAGCTGGGATCCTCCTGCCTCAGCCTCCCAGGTGGGCACTGCCACTCCCAGCAAACCGAAGGTGATTTGGAGCATAATTTTGCAAGGAAGAGGATTAAACTACAGAACCGGGGCTGATGACATAGGGGAAACCCGAGCGGCCCCCTTGGCCTCGCCATGTGCTTCTTGAACTCTCTGACCTGTGCGGAGATTCTGGTCTCACTTTAGGAACCAAGGCGGGGATACCTCGGAACACTCAAGACAGGATCACCCAGTAAAATATTTTCAGTTTGCAAGATTCATAAATAGAGCATCTGTATTTTAAATCCATAGCATGTGCTTGTCATCACCCTAGACTCTGCTTATTCTTCTTTGTGATTTTACCAAATATGTGAGCACACATCCCTGCACTGTACTCCTATGTAAGCATAATAAATGTTACCACACCACTTGTATTCTTTACAGCTTGTCTTCTTTACTCAGCATGTTTTGTTTTGTTTTGTTTTGTTTTGTTTTGAGAGAGGGTCTCACTATTCAGTTCAAACTGGCCTTGAACTCACTATGTAGCCCATGCTGGCCTCAAACTCACAGTGATCCTCCTGCCTCAGCCTCCCAAGTCCTGGGATTACAGGCCTGCACCACCACACCTGACTTCCAACATTTTTTTAAATTGAGATATAATTCATACGTTCAGTATATTTTAGTGTATTCACAAAGTTGTGAAATCATCATTTATGTCTAAATCTGGAACATTTTTGTCACTCCAAAAAGGAGCCTCAAGAATGCCCCTCCCCAGAGCGCTTTCTCAGGACTCCCTCTCCAGTCCCTGGCTGGCCCAGCTGGCTGCCCCTGTCCGGCGATCTGGGGACACTGCACTCATGTTGTTTAATCCTTTCGTGTCAGTGGTCATCTGCGTGTACCATGTTTCACTCCGTCAGTTGAGGTCGTTTGTATTTAAATTTCAATGTGAGTACTTTTTTAAAAGCACGTTCAAACCTTTGTGTCTTAACATTTAAACATTACTTTTAGCAAGTGTGTGCGTGTGTCTATATTCTCACGAGCTCTTTTCTAGACAAAACCATGGAGCTGCCCGCGAATTCCACCCTCCTTCCTTTGTAAGGTGCAGTGAATGTGTCCTTTCTTGAGAGGGTGTACAAAGCAGTACCTCCACTAGCAGCACTGACTTAAAATCCCTTCCCATTGAGTTCATAAGTACATAGATATATATCTCAAATACTGTTGCTTTATAAAAATATTTCCCCAATGTTTTAATTTCTCTTTTCATTCTCTTTAGCTTGTGTTTTGAGTAGAAATTCTGAACTTTAGACAAGTTTAAATTTAGCAACTTTTCCTTTTGGGTTCTGTACTTTTCTGCCTCCCAAGTAGCACATTGGTTTAAAATATTGATTGGTTTTAAGTTTTTTGTTTCCCAAATTCTTGAGTATTTATTCCTCTATCTTCTCTGTTTTTGGCTGATTCCACCTCTACTATATGTTTGCTTATGACAGGGCTGAAATTAATTTTTCCTTCTAATTTCTTTTTTAATTTAATGTAATACATGTAAATATTAATAAAGAAAATATAAAAAGCACTTTTTATATTTTCATAACAAAATACTCAAAAAGAACTATAATTAATACACTGCGTACCATAATTTGAACATACACCAGTATAAATAAATAGCTAAATAGAAGATAGAGAAATAGGAATAGGGAGAGGTTCAAATAATTCGCCCAAATTTTCTATTCCATTGTTTTAAAACTATTTCAGTATATATGGTAATTCGTTTCATTTATACAACTTGTGTCTTGTCACTGAAAAGAAAGTTGTGCACCGTTACCTATTCCTCTTTTTCTAGGGTCCTTTTCCTCTAGGACTTGTCCTCTGAGTAACGTTTTGGCCATTTTTCTCATTTCCGAAGCAACTGTGGCTCCTGGCTTTCGCAGACCTTCCTGAATTGACCCCGATGGAGTGGTCTCCGGACCCCAGACCGGGACCTACGCCCCGTTCCTCCCGGCCGCGTCCTACACCAAGCGCTGACCCCAGGGCCACGCGGTGCCCGCGGCGCCTCCCCCTTGGCTGCCTCTGCCTGCATCAAGGATACCGCTCACCTGCCGTCTATATTTTTACAATCCGCTTGCAGGGTTTAAATACTTTTAGAAAGTTTATACATTGGTAAAACACTTAGCTCTCATGCCCGCAGAAAAGGGACCCCACACTTTTAGGTGATGTTAAATTCACTGTGTATAAATTTGTATGATTTCCACAGAGGTCTTAAACACATTTTGTTACATTATTCCTAGCACCTGAAACATTTTGTTACTCTTGTCTGTATGACAAATTACATTTTCTCTTTGTTGCTTCAGTATAGAAATAAAATTGACTTTTAATTTCTCTTATATCCAGTGATTTTGATAACAAAATCTTTTTTAAATTTGATTTTTATTTTATTAGTGCATATTTGTTTTATGGGAAAAATCATCATATTAATTCTAATAATTTAAAGCTGTGTGGAGTAAATTTCCACATAGAAATAAAAATTGATTTTTAATCTATTTATATCCAGTGAGCTTGTTACAGCCTCCATTTAATTTAAGTTTGTTATTTTCTTAGAGCACATCAGTTACACAGAGTGAAACCCTCCTTCACCCTCGCACCCTAAGGGTGGGGCGCATTTCCTACTCGGTAAGGAGGACAACCCTCCCCATGTCTCTCGCGCCTTGTAGACCACGCCACACCGAGCCAGTGACAGCTGCCTGGTTGCCATTATTTTTTTAAAGGAAATGTTTCAGAGCCTGTCACATGATGAAAGCCGTGTTCTGAGATTTTAGTAGGTTCAGTTTTTTCAGTTTAGAAAAAGTTCTTGGAGCGGGACACTGTGGAGGCTGAGGCAGGAGGATCCCGAGTGCCAGCCCTGCCTGAGCAACTTAGCAAATAAGACCTCATCTTAAAATAAAAATTAAAAAGGACCAGGGAAGTAGCTTGATATCCCCCCAGGTCAGTCCCCAATACCTCCAAAACAAATACACAAAGAAAAACATGTTAATGGCCTTAAACTGAATGGGTTCAAAAGCTTGTTGCATTTGCCGGCCATGGTGGCACATGCCTATAAATCCTAGCACAGGAAGGCTGAGACAGGAGAATCCCCTGGCGTGCAAGGGCAGCCCAAACTACATCATGAGATCCTGTTTAAAAAAAAGAAAAATCAAACATTTTTTCACATACTGCAGTCATCTGCTTTCCCAGCTGAATTTAAAAGTAAGGTAAACTGTGTTAGTTCATTTTTCTTTATAAGGTTTAATTTAATTCTTAATACCACACATTTGCAGCATGTAACAAAATGAATTCATTTTCAAATACTAAATGAAATCTGCATTTCCAGAATCAGCCTGGCCTGGTTGCCCTTTAACTTTCCAGCGACCTTGAGATCAGGATGCTTCTCGGGTGCTTCTGACTCCTACTTAGCCTGTGTCCCTCTGGGTGGCGCCTGCCTCGCCCATCTGAGACTGTCCCTGGGGTGCCCCATTCTCCAAGCTGCCCTCTCTCACACCAAAGGGCAGACACCTCTTAGTGTCTGAGCTCGGCTGGTGCAGCTTCCGCCCGCGAGAGTCCCTGTCCTCCCCAGAGCCCCTGGATGTCACTGCAGAACACGGATTTTATGCATCCTCCTAAAAGGGGAAAACAGAAGCTTCCAAATATTTGAGTTCAATGTAGAGAACCATTTAACAACTTATCCCTTAGTCTTGCTGCTTAGAATATACAACTATTTCATGTCTATTCCTTCCGTGGGATTGGTGGCTGCACCGTGTCACAAAGGTAGCCAGCAATACTGAATCAGAGCGTCTCACAGACTTGGTGAGACTTTGCAAAATGTTGACTCCGAAAAGATGACGACTTCCCCGACCAGTGGTCCTCGGGTGAGGATGGCTTGAGGTGGAAAAGGTGTTTCATGATGGGAAAACACGGGGCACAGAGGAGAAAGCGTCCCTCTCCTGGGAACAGAGCCATCCTGTGACACACTCCTGCTAACAGGCCCCCTGTTTCCATCGGCTTCTGGTGATGGGGACCAGAAGGGGTCCACGCCACCCCCCAGGTGCTCCCCAGATGCCCTGTCCTGGGAGCTCGCTCCCTGGGCTCAGCTGTGTGGCTCTGGAACTCGCAGTGACTCACCGAGAGCCATCACAGGCCCAGGTGGTGACTTCCGGGGTCTGATGCACAAAGTTACAAAAATCAGAATGGAGATTCCCCAAAAATTAAACTAGAAATTCCATTTTGTCCAGCTACTGCCCTTCCGGTACGTTGTCCAGAGTTAAAGACCACAGAGTCCACGCACACCCGTGTTCACGGCAGCACAGCTCATCAGAGCTGATGACCTCTGAAGTGCCTGTGTGTCCAGCAGCAGAGGAATGGGTAAAGCAGACATGGTATTGACAGACAGTGAGTGTTATGTGGTCGCGAAGAAGATAAACGCGAGTCCCTTAGGAAGGGGACCTCCAGACTAAGTGAAATCAGCCCAGCACATGAGCTTGGATTCCATAAGGTCGCCTTCCGTGAGCAATCCAGGCACAGGTAAGTTAGAGGCCAAAGTAGGAGACAGAGAACAGGAAACCGGAAGACAGGCCTTTCTGCCGACGGGGTGGGGGGGGTGACACCAAGAGGAGGAGGGAGGGGCGGGGTGGGGGCGCAGCCCCGAGAAGAATTATGGTGAGTTTTGCACGCGAACCTATTCCCATGACGAGTTTGATCACCATTTGCTGCAAATGCACATTAATAACAAATGACAGCCTCAATGGCGCCATCCCCGGACACATCTTTGGCAGCTATAAAACCACCACAAGAGAAGCTCGAGTCCCCTGCTCGGCAAGCGCCTTCCTAACTTCAGGTGACATAAAGAGGTCACAGAGGCAGCCTGGCCGGGGCCCAGGGCCGCTGTTCAGACTGGTCCTACTTTCCCGCCACCCCTTCGCTCTTGTCTCACAGCCGGTCAGGTGACACCCTTCCTTCCCGTGTTCTGCTTCTTCTCTGGGCACCTACAACCTTTCCTTAGGTCCGCACCCCGGGAATTTAAAGACAGGACCAAGGAACGGCAGCCAGTCTCCATTGGCTGAGAACACCCAGCCCCCGGCTGGGTTAGGTCCTGCGTCTGTGCGTAATCTTGTACCCATACGTGTCTGTCCATGGGGGTCTGGTCTCTCCAGGGACGTCCTCCTGTCAGCTGGCAATGGTCATCTCTTTTGCCAGCTCTGCCTCCCCAACCTGTGGCCCCCACCCCTGAGTCCATGACAGTCACCCCCACCCTGAAAGTGCTGCTGGACACCGTCCTTCCCGGGTCTGCTGCAGTGTCCTCAATCTCGCCGCCTCTCTGGAATTCTCCAAGGTCCTGACCACGCCCAGCTGCTGGGCTTAGTTTAATGTTTGCCTGTCAGGGTCAGAGGTCAGGCACGCTCCAGCCAGGAGCCTGAGTGTCTGGAGCTGCACCCGCCTGCTACTTGGGGCCCAGCATGCTCTGCCGGGAGCCTCTTACCCTGGACCCCACTGCCCATGGACACAGCTCACCGTGGAAGGTTTAAGGGCTCCAGCCCAGCCCTGGACTCTGCCACATCCTAAGCATGTGCTGCCAGAAAAGGGCTCCCCAGTGCCGGCCACCTCCTCCTCAAGTATGACAGCAGCGATGACACCCCGTAGAGCGTCCTAGTCTCTTCTGCTCCTTCTGTGACATGGCATCCTCATGGAAGGGGCTGTGTCTGCATCTCCAGCTTCTCAGCAGCCACAATGTCTCCACATGGCACAAACCTAACAGCTGCTCAGTGACCAGAACAAAGCACATGCCCCACGTCAGGTGCTGGCAGAGAAACTTTGGGGCCTGCTGGGCTGCTGGGCTGCAGGCTGCAGAGATGCCAGCCCTTAGCACCATGGTGCACACGGCCATGCTTGCCAGTTCACAGACTTCCGTCCCTCCAGCCACGAGGGAGGCAGGGACCCGCGTCATCAGTCCAGCTGACCCTCCGAGCTGCCGCTGCTCTGTCTGCTCTTCCGCTCTGGGCACACTGGGCGCATTGGTCAGGGTTCTGGAGAGGGACAGAACCAATAGGAAGTCTGTGTGTTGTTGTGCAAGGGAGGTTCGTAGGAGGCTCACAGGACTGAGGCCAGAGAGCCCACAGTGACCATCTGTGTGCCGGACAGCAGGAGGATCCAGCAGCTCTCTGCCCCCAAAACTGGAAGCTGCAGAAAAAGAGGAGAATGATCCTGGCCGCCCTCACCGAACAGCACCCAGGAGCGTCAGGGGTTCCCCAGATCCAGCTGCCCCAGAGCCTATGCCCGCAGGTGGCCAGCAGTTGGCCAGGGACCCTCTGACAGGAGCCTTGGGTAGCACAGGAGCAGAGGTTTCTGGCTGTCACAGCCGTTCCCAAGTCCCACATGGAAGCCAGGTGCACACAGTGGGAACCCAGCGCGTGGGTTTCAGCACGCGTGACGCTCCTCCCCGAGAGCTCACATTGTTTTACTAAAGATGTTTTAGGTCGTATCAGTCTGTGCTTAGTGTGCACAGTGGTCACTTCACCCTGGGCAGTGAGTGGGCCACGGACCCATCACTTCTGCATCCTTTTCATGTCCCCGGCCAGCCTGCCTTCCCTCAGTCCCCTCCCCATTTGCCAGATTGAAGCCTAACTAGTGCTTTTCTGAGGTTGATCGAGAAGCTCGCCATCTGAGACAGGAGTGAATAAAAGACCACGTGGTCTCTACCTCTGCTGCGCCATTGGAGGGGGAGAGAGGTGCCCGCATAGATCTGCGCCGGGAGTAAATGAAAGCAGGATGATCCAGTTAGGGCAGCAGCTCCTAATCCCAAAGGGCCCTCGGATCCAGGCACCGCGCACCAGGGGCCGCCACAGTCCAGGAAGCGGAACCCAGACACGCGGTGACCCCAGGACGGAGCTGGGTGCCCCATTCTCTTGCCAAAGAAGCTGGAGTCCCCACCTCCCCTGCCTTGGCACTCAGTACCCGCTGCACTCAGAGGACGAGGGCAGCAGCCCTGGGCAGCCCATCTGGGACCCAGGACAGGACAGTGGCGTGTGTGCTTCCCCCGTAAGGACAGGCTTGCTGGGGAGACAGCTGAGCACTACGCCGAATCTACACACAGCCACTAACTGCCCCAGGCGGTGCCAGGTGCCAGCGTGAGGGAGGTGGCATTGGTGGGGGAGCCTGTGGCTGGGAAAGGGCGCCCACCGGGTTGCAGGGAGGCCGCGGCAGCCCAGCCTCTGGGCCTGCAGGCGTGAGAGCTCCCCGCACACGCATCTGCTGACCACAGCTCGCGTGAGCCCCGGCCTGCCCCAGGAGCACCCGGTTTCCCGGCCAGCAGGAACTCGCTCCTCTTCCTTCAGGCCCCACTGTCTCCTGCTTTGCCCGCCGGACCCACTGCTCGCTGGCTGTGGTCTCTGCAGAGGCGTCTCCGTGCTGTGCTGTGCTCTGCAGGCAGCGGGCACTGGACACTGGCCAGGAAGGACTGACTGTGGCTTCTGCCTGGAGGATCCGGGCTGAGCTGTGGGGAGGAGGTAGAGCACCCCGGGGCGTGGGTCCCACAAGCCTCTGCACCTTTGTGCCCACACAGGTTTCTTAGGGATGAGAGGGAACAGAAAGCTGGCGTTTATGGATCCCAGGGGATGGCTGCACCCACAAACCATAGACCCGGAGGCTGTGCCCCGGGCTCCTTGCTTCCTCTGATTCCCAGGGAGCCCGAACCAACGTCCACAGTGTTGATTTGAGATCCCTCAAGCCTCAGAGACTCAGCCTGGACAGGAGACAGGACTGTCCTCCTCCTTACAGGAAGAACCCCAGGACTGGGCAAAGTGGGCAAAAGCACTTCTGAGACCACCCAGCCCTGGCCGGGTGCAGGAAAGGGAGGAGCAGAGTTGGGCGCCTGTCCTGGAGTGGGGCTTCCCAGGAAGTTCTGTGTCTGGCACAGGGTCCATGGACTGTCCCCCTGTGGAGTACATGCCCTTGAGCCCCACAAGAGGGCCAACCACAGTCACCTCGGGGTCCACCGGCCCTTGACTCCAGTGTGCACACCCACCCCCACAGGTGCCAGATGCAGAAGTCTGGTTACCAGTGTGTAACCTGTGTGGACCTCTGTGTGCTTCATTTTATCTGGGAAGGGGTGAGACAGGGTCTTGCTGCATACTGCAGGCTGGCCTCGAACTCATGATGTAGCCCAAGAGGGCTTCAAGCTCGGCAATCCTCCTGCCTCAGCCTCCGGAGTGGTGGGATTATATTGGAGCACCACCATGCCCGGCTGACCTCCTGCATGATTTAATCCTCTCTAGGTCACTTACAGCACCCAGAGCTGTGTACGTGCCATGTACAGCCAACGCTCCGCTCTGTCTGGGGTGCTGGTGCTGGGGTGCTGCTCTGCGCAGTTCAGTACAGATGCAGTTTCCCACCTAGTACTTCCCTGAGTGCTCAGGTGTGGATCCCAAGGACAGAGAGGAGACACGCTGAGCTCGGCATCTTGCAAGACCCTGTGTGGGTCCAACTGCAGGTCCCAGAGCTCCTGGGTGAGGAGCAGAGGGCTGCCCTGGGCCTGATTTGGAACGTGTGTTGACTGACTTTCTCTGGCATCCCAGGGCAGGCCCAGGGCAGCAGTGGAGAAACTGCCCTTGCTGGATGGTGGCAGGGTCAGGATCCCATTCTCCTGCTGACCACGTAGCAGCTATGACACGGGACCCGTCAAAGTCATCTTTAAGCTAGAATGGGGTCCCAGCCTGCAGGAGACCCTGGGGGACCTATCATTGCAGAGCAGAAGCAAAGAGCAGCTGCCCCTTAGGAGCATTTGGCAAGGATGATCTCTCTTCTCCCAGCATGGGCAGAGCACAAGGGACAAAGGACCTTCTAGCCCCCACCCCCAGCCCGGGCCCCGCAGCCTGGAATGTCAGGGGCTTCCCGAGCCGAGGGGGAAGGACAAAGCTTTCTTCCCCAGGGACTTGGGGGTGGAGTTTGAGGCCTGAGATCATGGGGCCACGTGACCTTCAGCACCCAGCTGAGCTACTGTGGGCCTGAGCTCCCACGGGGGCCCCATGTCCCCCCTTGGCTTCCAGCACCTTGCGGACCTTTATTTTTTGGTGTGTTTCTGTTTCTTTTCTGGGCTGTGTGGCCTCTGGAAGCCACCTGGTGGAACAGGGCTGTTGGCCCAGACTGGCCCCTGTTGAGCTGGCCACCTGAAGGTACCAGGATCCCCTTCCTGGCCACACCTCCACGTCGTGTTCACAGGACTCTCGGGCCACACTCAGGGCCGTTCTGCACCCCTGAGTCCACCGACCCTGCAGAGGGTAACAGATGCACCCAGCCTGTCACACTTGGTGACCTGCTCCTTCCGGGAGGGGACCTGCAGATGGCAGAGCACATGTGACAGGGCATGCTATCCAACGGAGCAAGAAGGTCAGTGCAGTGACGTTTGTCTTCAGCCTGGAGACCCGGGAGGGGGCTGAAAGCACAGCTTACGGAGCAGCCGGGGGGCAAAGTGCAGAGAGGCCTTCGAGGTTTTAGCGTTTGTCTTGAGTCCTGCTCAGTGGCACAGAGATGAGGGCCCCTCTCCTCTCTGGGCCCTGTCCTTGGTTTCCACACCTGTGCGTATCTGAGGAGAGGGGCGGGGGAGTGTTAAGGTGGTGGTAACATTTAAAACCTAGATAAACTGCTCAGAAGAATATGCACATCGTGAGAGCTGATAACAAGCCCGGTGCTAGAACCGCCTAACCCACTGCCTGTAGCTGTGGAGATGAAAACCATGCTCCGGACACGGCCACTGCTGTGCAGGTCCCCACGGTGAGCAACGCTCTTCTTCCAGCACATGACAGCGGTGGAACTCGTGGGCTGGAAGTCACCACCCAGCGCCTGGCACTGGACTGTCATGCAGCCAACTACAGGGGACACAGTCCTCCCCAGGGACAGCTGAAAACTCTGCCTCGGCCAAACCACTTAAAGACAAAGGAGAGTTGCAGGGTCCCCTCACTCACGATGCACTTCCGGGGCAATGGAGGAAAGGTTTAAATAGACCACAGCTATGGTGGTGACTTTTCCCGCAGGGTTACTGGATCCTTAAAGTGAGCACCCATTCACCCTCAGGGTCTCAGCCACAGCCCCTCTCAGGGACCTTAGCGAGGGCTGACTCTCCTTTTGGGGAGCCCCGTGTGAACAGCCCCAGAAAGGTGAGGCTTTCTCTTTCCCCTGTGAGGGCCAGGTTCTCCCAGAGCGCCGCACCGCACGGCCGCCGTCTCGCCCCAGGCTCCTTCCCGGGGCCGCTGGGCCCACAGCGCCTGGGGCTGTTTCTGCTCTCGTCATCTCATGCAGCTTCGAGTCATGAACTCAGCTCCTTGTATTCTCTGGGGACACTCAGGTGCCTTGGGGACCACATCTGCCTGGATACTCTTATGGCTTCTGCCTCCTGTCCCTCCCAGGGCTTAGATCACAGGTTGTCACCTTCATGGATTCTACCTCTCCTGTCCATTCACCATCCGGCCGGCGGTGGAGCAGCCTTGCGCGGGGGCTCTGCCCCCGCAGTGTGCTTCCGTGGTTACGGTGCACAGTCCGCACCTGCGTGCTCGGGGGTTCACTGGTTACCTGGAGCACAGCTGCTTTTATTCAATAACTGCTTAATCCATCAGTGCCCGAAACAGCCCCTTCCAAGCGTGTCTTTGGAATCTGTCGCTAGTTTGGAGGATGGGCCTCCTTGAGAAAAACTGCTGGTCTCTATTTTTGTACAAAATGATGTAATGAGCTGTAAATTAGCTCTAGCTGCCAAACGCTCGAGAAATAAAAATAATAGAAAACAAATGGCAAGAGATCAAGTTAGAATATATTGCTTTCTTCAGAGGTAAAAGAATTGGTAGAGTTTATTTTTAAAAACTATCGGAAAGAGCTGGAGCTGCTGAAAAGTTTCAGGAAGTAGGTGACGCGGTCCTGTGCTTTTCAGTGGTGCTGTTTGCTTTTGTAGTTTAGATTATTCAAATCCACATAGCATGCCGCTCATTGGTGCTCCCCAAGGGTACGCCAGGTAGTCCTACGTCCCCAAGTGCTTTCTTGAAGCATTTATTAATTTTTCAAGCTCAGTGTCCTGGACACAACATTCCTAATATTGAAAACATTGTTTTAAAACATTTCTGCAACTCTAAGTTATACGTCGTGTCAGTAAATACTCACTGGTCAAATTTCCAGTCCATAAATAGAACTTGGAAAGAGGGAAACAGCCAGCATCTGCAAATTACACCACACTAAAGTTTTGCCAGAATCAGTGGGTTCCTGCAGGGAAGTTTCTTCGACTCTTGTGGACTATTTGAAGTAAATGTGTTCAGTGGATTATATAAAGGATGTGATACAAAAATGATTCAGAGCAATCTTTTCTTCTAAACAACGCTCTGTGTGGAAGCAACCTAGTAACAGGATTTATTTAGGGACAGTGGAGCGCTGCTATCGGAATGACTTAACATTAGTCCAGCGATTGTAACGTGAGTTTACATCACATCCCAGGAAACCATGTCACTACACAGGATGTAGGGGAAAGACTGCAATGCTGGAAACCTGTACTTCACAAGGCATTTGAGAAATGATACAGCAGTGTCCAGAAAAAGGACCCTAAAGTCGCCCATTGTTTTACTCCTCCTGAGCCGCATTGTCCCAGCAGTTCTTACCTGAGATGCCGTGCAGGTAGCTCAGAATCAGAGAGAAGCGCGCTGCTCACCAAAGGCAGGTTCACCTACTCGGCCGGAGGACTGTGCTCCTGCGTCTCCCCTGCGCCAGCACCTGCCTCCGCGCATGGCTGAAGAGATGAGTGTGTGTGGAATGAACAGAACTGGGTGTGGCTTTGCATCTGGCATGAGGGAGTTTGCACCAGGCAGCATCCAATCTGCGTCTGGGCTGAGGGAACTTAGAGGCTGCAGAAATGTGTGCGGCTGAGTGCACCACGTCTGTGCGGATCCGCAGCTTGAGCAAGGTGGCTGCTGCCTCAAGTCCTCAGCAGCTCCATCCACCAGAGAGTTGCACACTTGGTGTCAAGTGTGCGACCGCACAGCATGGACCCAACACGTCAGAGCCCCTGTGACTCTGCAAGCTGAACAAGCTCCATTCCTCACACGCGTGAGCTGGGCATCTAGAGACGTGAGAGGTGAGTGACTGCTGCCCTGCACGTGCATGCGACTGAGGCCTCACGAGCTGTTTCCGTAAGGAACGCGGACCTGTGCCGCCATCAGTGAGGAACCAGTGAGGGGCGACCCTGTTGCACAGTGGTCTCTGTAGCTTTGAGGTCATAAATGGCCCTGAGATGCTGAGTCTGAGCACCACAATTCCTCCTGATAAATTAGCATTCAAGACAGGAAGTGGAAGTCTGGACAGATGGGAGGAAGTGGTCAAGGCCACCGAGTTTTCAGGATGGAAATTGCCACACAGCCACAAGGCAGCAGCCTGGCCACACTTGTCCCCAAGGAGAGGTAGAAGAGCCCAGTCGGTGTCCGCACCAGGCTAGGCCCACAGTCAGGTAGAAGCCCGGATTGATGGTGCTCACGTTCCTGTGATCATGATCACTGCATAGGGTTACATGACACGGGGGCTTTCTCAAGTCGGAAAATTATTTGCTAAATTGCTGTCTTAACCATCGACTCCAAAGCCAGGTGTGGTGATTCTGCCCGTCTGCTCCCCAAGCCAAGCTCAAACCCTTCTCCAGGTGACGGCCCCGCACCCCCCTCAGCACTGACACTCATGAAGGTTGAGACATTTATACTTATCCTCGCATTCCTGAACTGTAGCGTGCAGCTCTGACATCAGGTGGAATCCAGTTTGTGCCTGGTGGAGTTATACATCCATCCCAAAATGATGAAGATGATAATAATAACAATATTGATAACAGAGGCCACTTGAGGACAGAACGTGGGCATTGGAGAAGGTGTGCTAATGCTGCTTCCTGTCCTCTGGGCTGCCTGGGGACCTCCTGGTCAGCAGCCTCATTGGGTCCTTCCAGCTGCCAACCCAGGCCTCCAGCTGGGCTCACCACAGCTGAGCCCAAGCATTGTCACCTGATTCCTACAGGCACCGGACGCAGGACTCATGGCCAGGGAAACCGGGAGATGGAGCTCATGAGGGACACAGAGAGCAACTGGCACTTTAAGAAGGAGACAGCCAAGCTTGGGCGGGGGAAGCAGGGGTCCCACCTCCACACTGCACCCCAGCCCCGTTCCTTTCCTCCCCTGCCTCCCCTCCCCTGCTCCTCCTCTGCCTCAGTGGCTCTGTTGTCCCCTGCTTCTCCGGCCCAGGGCTGCTCAAACCATGTCCCTGTTGCGAGTGGATTCCGAGATTGGCTGGAAGCTCTCCCTGTGCAGCACTTGGGGACGTCACCCCTGCTGTCCTACGAAGTCCTCGAAGTCCTCGGAGCTCCCCAAGGGCAAACATCACCTTCGGTCTGCTTCCCGGAGCAGGAGTGAGCACAGCAGGCTGTGATGCCTCTGCGGCCTCAGCTGCAGGCAAAGTCTTCGTGCCACCTGGCAACCGGGGCCCAGTCGCTCCTTACACAGCCTCTCCCTGGCCATAGGTCCCTCCCAGGGCGCCCTGCGGCCTCCTGCAGTTGGACACAGAGTGCAAGGGCTACTCAAGGGTCTTCCAGGCTTTCAAAGCCCGAGCCTGTTTCTCAGTGGTCAGCAGGTTCCTCCCGCTATCCTCAGGCCTTTATAAAGGTGCTTCCGGGTGCAATCAGCAAAGGAGTTTCCACTGTGAGATATAAAATACACAGGACCAGGCTGGGGATCTAGCTCAGCAGCATAAACACCTGCCTGGCAAGCTCGAGGTCACAAGTTTGATCCCCGATACCAAAAAGAAGAAGAAGAAGAAGAAGAAGAAGAAGAAGAAGAAGAAGAAGAAGAAGAAGAAGAAGAAGAAGAAGAAGAACAAGAATACACAGGACCTATAGTTCCAACACCTTAGAAGGCTGAGGCAGGAGGATCACAAGTTAGAGGCCCACTTGGGCAACTTAGTAACTGACACTGTCTCAAAGTTTTAAAAATTTTTAAAAAGGTGCTAAGATATAGCTCAGGCTCTGGGTTCAATCCCCAGTGAAAAAGAATAAAGCAAAAAAAAGAAACTCCTCCATGACGCTCCGACATTTGCGCACCCAGCGTGTCCTCCTGACCAGACACTGAGGAAAGAACTTTCCCTAAAGAAGTGAGAGGCAGGCACGGGGCGCTCAGTGCGCCTCAGCCGGCCTCCACACAGGGCTGGTGCCTGCTGGGCCTGTGGCAGCTCACGAGCCCATCTCCTTCCCACACCCTCATAATGCCCGTTGCCACGTGCTTGGGAGATGACTCTGTGTGTCTCCGACACAGCGTTCCGCCTGCCTTTCCCAGTCTCGTTCCGAAGGCTTTGGGGGAGATAGGAAGAGTCACCTTTGACCCTCTAGGGGGCCCCACCCTGCACAGCCGGAGGGGCTCAGGTGCCACGGTCGGGGCTTGTGGGGCACAGCTCAGGGACTGTGCGGCCCACTGCAGATCCTGCTCCCCGGGCCTGCTCTGGGTCGCCGGCCTCCTGGTCCTGTCGGGAGGCAGGGGTACCAGGGTCTCTCCATGGTCTTCCGTCACTGGGCAAGGACCCAGCTCCACTTCCATCATGGGACTTGGTGGCTTGGTGCCAGAGAGACCTCAGCATTGTCACAAAGTTGTCACACGGATCATCAAAGAATTGCCCAACCTGAGGACAACAGCGACCCTCAGACCTGCCGAGCTCCTTTCCTCCCTGCTGGGCACCGACTGACCTGACCAAGCCCATGCAGCCCCTCTTTCCCAGGGTGGACTCAGGGTGGCAGGAGGACGGGGGTGCATGGACCCTGAGCACCTGAGGGTGTGTTGGGGCTCTGCCTCTTTCTAGCTCAGCCTCAGTTTCCCCGTCTGTATCACAAGGCCACTGTCTGTTTTGCAGGGTGCAGCAGGGCCCTTTGTAAGGGCCTGAGCAGCAGAGCAGGCCCCTCGGCGCTGTTCCCCTTCCCAAAGCCTCTTGGGGCCTCCAGGCAGCCGCACGTCACCTGCTCACGGTCTTTCCTTGGGACAGAACGCAGCACCTCCTCAGGGCAGGATTGGACCAGTGCCTGCCCCTGCAGGGCTCCCGGGTTCCCCCAAATCTGTGAGCCTCCAAGTGGCAGACATCCTTCGGTGGCTCCTCCACCCATCCCTGCCAAGTCTGGGCTCAGAACTGTCCGACACCAGCCACACACCCCCCTTGTCCTCATCCTGGGACTACCCAGCCACGCGTCCTGTGGCCCTGCTGCCCCGCCCATCTCCTTCCCTCCGCTCTGCGGCAATGCAGGCCTCTCTGCTGAGAGAAATGAGGCTCCTGCTCTGGGAGCAAAGCCCGCTCCGGAGAGCGCCCAGCCCTGGGGGTGACACCGGACGCCAAGGATTTTACTGAATGATTTTTCCCACTGGACACAGAATTGTTGTTCATTTGAGAAAACCCCCAATCCAGAGGAACATAAAACTAAAATCATTCCTAGGCCCATCTAGCAAAGATAATTATGCATTTTCCCTCCACAAGGTGACAGAGGTTCTAGCACAGCCTTCTGCGTGCTGAGCGATGCTCGGCCACTCTTCTGCCGCTGCTCGACACCCTTCTACGGTGTTTCCTGCAGGACTCAGGCCGGGGTGGGGAAGCTATGGCAAGGTTTACCATCACCAACAGGCAGTTTCGGCAGAGGACGCACTGATCACAAAACCTCTCTTCGGAATCGTGAGAGGCCACAGTAAAATTAGTGTACTGACGGGACTAACATTAGCGTGCAGAAGTTCGCCTTCGCTACCAGCCCTCTGTGGAGCACGAAACACTGAGGGTACAGCTGTCAGCACTGCTGGGACCCGGTGACGGTGACACTCGCCCCAGCCTGGCTGGCTTGAGGGGACAGGACGCAAGTTCATTTGCAGAGTCAGCCACCTCCTCTAACCAGGGAGCAGGGTCAGCAGCACGGAGATGCGGGAAGCGATTTTTACAATATGCTTATGAAATCCATCTTATTTCAAGGATTAAAAAAAGAAGAAGGAAAGAAGAAGAAAAAGAATTCACCAATCAAAATATTCTAAGGAAGGGCTGGGGAGGCAGCTCCAAGGCTGAAGCGCCTGCCTGGCAAGTGTGAGGCCGTGAGTTTGATGCCCGGTACCAAAAAGAAGGAGGAGGAGGAGGGGGAGGGGGAGGGGAGAGGGAGAAGAAGAAGAAGAAGAAGAGGAGGAGGAGGAGGAGGAGGAGGAGAAAAAAGAAACATTCTGAAGAACAAACATCTGTCTGACAGACCCATGTTTATGCACCTTGATGACAAAATCAGCCTCATGCTCCGAGCGCTATGCTGTGCTTCCCCAGCACCAGGTCTGGTCTCAACCTAGTGCCAGCCAGAGTCCAGCGGGGCCACAGGCTCTCGGGTCCCCTGGTGTGGTCCCCAAGGCCCCAGGAGATTTGCTAGCACAGTCTCTGAACTGTGTGGCTCTGTGACAGCTGGGCTTGGAGAACTGCAGTCCCTGGACAGAGTGTGCAGATGTTTTGTCCCAGCCATGGAAAAGTGACCAATCTACCGGGCACCGCAGGGAGCAGGGTGATGAAATCTTCACAGTGGGCTTGACCAGGAGCCCAGACCCCAGAGAGGGAGTCAGAAGACTGCGCTGGCCACCGTCACCGCTGCCCCCACCCCCAGCTGTGCCCTGGGAGGAGCGTGCAGGAAAGCACTCAGATGCCCGTCAGGACACAGCACGGGCCCTGACAGTCCCAGCTGGCCACAGTCAGCTTCACTTTAAAAACCCAATAGGCTGGATTTGGGCAGAGGTCAGGGCTCTCAGGAGTGAGCGGCCGTGGACGTCCTTTCCCTCCTTCCACACCGCCAGCATCGCTTCTCGTTAGCAGCGTCTCCACTGAAGACAGCGGTCCCTGCGCTGCCATGTGAGCCCCTGACGGTGCGGAATCGTCCCCGCAGCCCTGGTTTGCCAGGCTCACTCTTGGCACTGTGCTTCCTGGTACAGTCCACAGGGCCACCGCTTCCCGCGCCAAGTGTCCCTGCCCTGGTGACTCCTCCTGCCCCTCTCCAATCCCTGGCCACTGTGGGTACTTCTCTGTCTCCCTGGATTTCCCCTGCCCAGAGCCCCAGGGCCGGCAGCCCACACCCGGCAGTTTCCCCCAGTGGCTTCTGTGGCTGCACCTGAGTCTCCCGCGCCTCAGGGCTGGGCACTTCTCTTTTTATTGCGGATTAACACCCAAGGGGAGCCCAAGGTCTGGGGATTTTCTTCACCTTTTAAATGAAGAAAGGGACAACTTTGGAGGAAGGTGGTTTAAAAGAAAAGAAAAGAATGAAACTGTTTCCTTCAACCATTAACTTTAATCTTTCGTCTTTCTTCTCAGTTGCCTTGTTCCAAAATAACAAAACGTTCTCTCCAATGTGAGGAGGCCCTTATCCCTGGGGTACAAGTCCGAGGGTCCCTGCTGCTGCCCAGAGCACAGTCAGTGTCTATGACCTGGTTTACTGAAGCCACTCAGTCCCAGACAGCCTGGAGCGGCACAGCTGATGAGTGATGTCCCTGGTGTGTGTGCTGAGGAGCAGAGGTTCTTAAAGTCATTTAACACACCTGCCCTTCTGCCCTGTGTCAAGCCCACCAGACCTGATGGGAGCAGACGGGGACCCGTGTGAGCCCAGGAGAGGACACGGTCCACATGCCTGCCACCACTGTGCGTGCGTCTCCCTGGGGAGCACCAAGCCCTGCCCTGCAGGCAGAGAAGCCAGGTCCTTTGGCAGGAGCTGCGTGAGTGGCCTCTGACCAGCCAGGGCTGCTCAGCCGCCTCACCCTGGGGACAGCTCAGGTCTCGGGACACGTGTGGAGTGGCAGCACACGGGCCACACGCCAGCGCCTCTGGGAGGACTCGGGAGCCACGGGACCCCACAGCACTGGCTGGGAGCCACCAGTGGGTACATGGGAAACCCAAGCAGGGGTTGAGGCACAGGAGGCCAGGGCTTGGGAGCCAGCCAGGATCCGGAAGAGGTGGGCGGCTGGGCTCTGGTGGGCTGGACACATGGGCTGGGGGCAGAGCAACGATGATACGCCCAGTCAGCCCGCAGGTCCACGGTGGGGGGAGCACTGAGGACAAGTGTCATGCAGAGTAATGGACCAGGGCTCCCCTCCTTGTGGCCTTCGTCTCTACTCGGGCGAGAAGAGACAAAACCTGCACTTGCACCCAAAGAGGCTGCTGCTCAGGAAGTCACTGGCCCCACCTTGCGGCTCATACATGCCTGCGGTGGTCCCAAGACGGGCTCAGCGCCTGGGCCACAGTTGCCCCAGCCCGCAGGGTCTTGTGCTGCAGCGCTGTCAGATCCCAGCCTCAGTCTGGGGCAAAGTCTGGCTTCGAAGGAAAGTCAAGCCAAACCCAGACGGTGTGGAGTGTTTCCCACACTCTGAGGCTCCTGTGCCCCTGGCGCTGCTCCACAGCCGGCAGGGACAGCGCGGGGCCTGCGGGAGCCCTCGGGGATGCTGCTCACCTGGGGTCTGAGTGCTGCCAGCCTCCAAAGAACAAGCCCTGGCTGTGCTTCACTCTTGGGGCCACGTGGGTGCTGAGCTCCTGAAGCCAGCAAAGTGTGCATCCAGCAGGCAGAGAGGACAATGTGGGGACAGCGCAGAGGGACAGGAGGTCGCGCCCAGTGGAGCCTCAGCTCAGCTCCCATTTCACAAGGACCAGGCTCCCATGCTTTGGGAGAAAGCTGCAGTTTCCACTGAAAAGGTGGATTTTCCTTCCTGGAGATAACAGTGACATGAACCTGGAGGCCACCTCCAGGACAGAGGTCGCTGGAGTCCTGGAGAAAGCCACTGTGTCCTGGTTCACCTATGGGCTCAGAGCCTGAGTCCCACATCCTTCCTCACCGTGGGAATGGCAGGTGACAACTGTCAGATGAGGTGGCAGGGAAAGCTGGGTCCTCACAGGACGTGGGGCAGGCTGCGCTACTGAGGCACGTGCTTTGTGAAGGACACTTAGCCCATGCGCAGAAGAACCAAGCCTGAAATCAAGGCCTCTGTGGGTAGGTTTTCCTTTTTTGTGGTGGGAGGAGAGTACTGGGGCTCGAACTCATGACCTTGTGCTTGCCAGGAAGGTGCTGTGTATCTTCCTTTTATCAGGCAGAAATGGGGGCAGGCACGCTGCTTCTAGAAGGCAGGGCAGGTGAGGTGTTCTCCTGGAGGTCGGCACGGAGGGTGGCAGGCAGAGTGGGGCTCGCAGGTGACCGTTTGCAGCTTGGACTGAGCGGCACCTGCTCTCATGTGGGTGTCACAGTGCTCCCCAGTAGGCCGGGGGAGACCGGGAGGGTCACAGAGTGCCCTAGTGAACTGACAGCCCTGGAGACAGCTGACGGTGCCGAGATCAGAAGGGAGCAGTGAACCCCAACCGTGACCTTTACCCCAATTTTGACCCTGACCCTGACCTCAGCCTTTGGGCCTTTCCCCCTCCATGGGTGTTCATGAAAACAATGTCCTCGTTTTCTGACTGTTTCCAACTCCCCTCGATATCAAAAATAAGTCCTTGTGTTGCTGTACTCTGGGACCCACTAACAAGCTTCACAAGTAAAATTTCAATATTTACAAGTTAGATTGCAGCCAACTTGGGGTGCACTGCGCTTGCTGTTTGCTCAGAGGTCCCCGTGCTCCGCGCGGCTGGGGCCGGGGCATCGCCGCGCCCCCTCAGCAGCTCTGAGCACAGAGCGCCTGCCCTCTGCAGTCCCCGTGCTGCCTCCCGGAAAACCTCCTCCGAGACCTTGAGGTTTACTCACTAATGAAGTAATATATTACTCGTTTATTATACCTCGGCTTTTGGTATAAAAAACCAAACATTTACTTAGGTAAATCCCTTTCTAGGGAAATTCCATAGCTAAATTCATATATACGGGTTAAACCTTTTTTATTTCCTGAACTAAACGATGGAAAACCTTTTTTTCTAGGAAGGATTGAAACCAGGTCGAATTATATCCTTAACCCTTTTTATTTATTTTTTTAAATTTCAAGACAAGGTCTCGCTCAGTCGTCTAGACTGGCCTCAAACTCGCGATCTTTGTGCCTCAGCCCTCAGGGCAGCTGGGATTACAGGCAGCGGCCACTGTGCCCAGTTAGTTCTGAATTTTGCTTGCTTTCAAAGGAGTGCACTCAATTGCCTTACCAAAAAAGTACTGTTTAGTTCACACAGAAACAGCATACTTGGCAACCAGCTCCCATGGCTGCTAATGTTACTGATTTATCTGTTTATATGTTTTTCTTTCTGAGACGGGGAACGTTGCCCAAAGCCCTGGGGTGAAGGTTTGCACCACTCAGATGTTCCCTCGAGCCCCGTGTGGTCCTGGGTGGGGAGTCCTGGGCTGGGGGAGCAGGGTGTGTGGGTGTGGAGTGAGGGCCCGGTACCGGGGTGAGGGTGTGGGTGGTGGGAGCCCCACCCTGCACCCGGGTGGCACCAATCAATAGGCTTATTACTGATGTCGTCATCAATAGATTGTACAGGATACAAGGGGGGGGGAGGGCAGGCTCGGTGCTGCTGCAGCAGCGAGAAAGGTAACCAAGATACTTGGTGACTGCGGGGTGACCATGAATCTATGCTGCTCATTCCCCGACTGTAAAGCAGCCACCACAAGTAAAGACAGGAGGGGTTTTGGTGACCAATCCTCAGATCTCAGGTCCCTTCCAAGCAGGGAAGAAACGTCACAGTGTAGAAGACACTCGGCTCACGCAGTGACTTCCTTTTAGTCACAGGAGAGGTGCCGGGGCTGCCAGGGGAGCCGGGCCCTCTTCTACCCTGACTGACCACTGTGATGGCCGTGATGAGCCTGGACCGCAGCTCAGCAGGGAGGGTGAGCGGGGAGAGTAATCCACATCAATCCGTGGCTCGTACTCTGGACAGAGGTCTGGGGAGGTTCACTGACCACCCAGAACCCCAGTAGCCTTCCAGCCCGCAGTGCTCGGCCAGGAGCCCGGCGCCCCAGCTCTGCCCATGGCCTCGCTCTGTAGGAAACATCTCTTCACCTGCCGTCCTCGCTTCCCACGAGCTTGGACACATTCCCCCAGGCCCTAAGCTCCCACCCAGCCCCCGGGGGAGGCAGGATGACCCCAGAGGAGCCACTCGGGCCCTGGAGGAAGCACACTGAGCCCCAAGCACAGCCAGCCTGGAGGAGCAGTGGGAAGGCGCGGCCGTCAGCAAACACCCCCTGTGGGCCAAGTGGGAGCAAGGGCAGGAGCTGCTCCCACAGGCAGGGGCAGAGGCCTCAATGGAGGAGGCCCCGCCACCCCAAAGCCGAGGGGCTTCGTGACAAAGGGCACTGCTGGAACTGTGCTGAAAACCGGCTGCAGAAAGGAGCTCCCTGCCAAGCACGCGGCCGTCCCCATGCAGCCGCAGGGAGCTCCCCTCCCTCACAGACGGGCTCCTCCGCCTGTGCCGGTGTGAGCAGTGTCCTCCCCAGGAGGCCGTGTCCTCCCCAGGAGGCCATGCCCTCATCACTCCTAGGCCTGCCAGGGTCCGACTCAGTCAGATGAGACCCCCTCAGGCTCGCGTCTTTCCAAACACTCATTTCACCATCAGAATCTGACAATCGGCTGTAGGGACTTCTCACATGAAGTGACTGTCAGCAACTTTAGCTGTCTCCCCCAGCAGCCAATGCATGTGTGTAACCCTAGCACCTGGGAGGCTGAGGCAGGAGGATCACAAGTGTAAGCCTAGCCTGAGCAATTCAGTGAGACCTTGTCTCAAAACAGAAATTTAAAAGGAGCTGGGGCTTTAGCTCAGTGTGAAGGGCCTGGGCTCAGTCCCCAGTACGGAAAAAAAGTTTTCTCTTGCTATGGTTTACATCAAGGATGTCCCCAAGAGAGGATAACTGGATCATGGGACCGAGGCTGACTTACCATCGGGAGGCAGGATCTGTAGGAGAAGAGAAGTCCATGAGTGTGGCCTGGAAAGGCCCAGCTCCCTCCCGGCCCTTTGCTTTGCTCTCTGCTTCCTGTCCACCGAGCTGCGGGCAGCTTGCCTCCACCAGACCCTCCCCCCGCAGGTCCCGCTGGCCATGGACTGAGCCCGCTGCAGACTGCAGCCAGAAGAAATCTCTGGTTCTTCAAGTTGTGAATGTGGGGTATTATATCTCCGAGATTAGAGAGCCCCCAAGACCTCCTCCTTATCCATCTCTGACACCTTCTGGGGGTGAGTAAATCCAATAAAGGTTCAGGGCAGGACATCTTGAAAGCATCTGAAAATCTACAAAGAATAGTCACCTCAATTCACCACTTTAAAGCTGTTCGTTTAAGATACCGAATGTGGCAGTTGTCCACAGTCAGGTGTGTCCAAAACAAGGTGTGCCCTTGCTTCTAGGGGGCGGGCACTCCTGGGGTGACTTCCATATTTACCCACAAACGGTCACAGCTCTGTGCCTTCCTGCAGAAGACCATGGTCTCACTGGCGGGACTGGCACTCAGGAGGTGATGGTGGTCACTGCTGCTGCTGTGTGTTTGGGGCTTGACATGGCTTTGCATGACCTCTTGGGTCTATTTTGAATTCTGCCACTACAGTATTGAGCTGTGCCGATTGCATTATGTTGATCTTTATTATCGTTTTCTTTTTGGCCCGTGGGTACGATGACTGCTTTCACCAGGCAGAGCTGCGGCAGGACATCGCACATCTTCACTCTTTACCCTTTAACGTTATTTTCTGTGCTTCTCCCAGTTCACTTTGTGGCACTGAAGCTCTTGCCTTGGCTGTTTGGCACGGACCTCTTCGTGCAGTCTCACCTGCAGGAACACAGCTGTGTCCCCTCCTCTTGGGGTGGTTTTGTGGGGGATTATACTTCATGAGGGTCTCTTCTGCTACCTGTGTAACTGGATCTTAGCTTCTCTAGGTTTGGGGAGCCATGGGTCCCCAGAGTGTCCTATTTTTGCCAGCTCCAGGGCACCCCCTTCTGTCGTTCTCCTGCCAGGACCAGGGCGGGGCTGGGCTCCCCTTCCTCCTGTCCCTCCTCTTCCCCTCTGGCTCTCCCTCCTCTCTCTCTCCTTCTCGCTCCTCCTCCTCCCAGAAGCTGCTCCTCCAGGCGAGCTTTGTCCTGGAAGGAGGCATCTGGTGGGGTAGAGAGCGTTACAACCCTGATCACAGCTCTAGAATAAAAGGTGCAAAGGACACCTCGGCTCGCTGCTGGTCAGTGACGGCCAGGCCAAGATGATAGCTCAGAAGGTGACATCGCTGGTTGTCCTGAAGAGCCTGGGCAGCAGAGTATGTGGTGAACATAGGACAGACAGCTTCGCGCCTCGCGGAGAAGGACAGGCTGAGCCCAGGAGAAATCTGCGCTTTTCCTCCACCTGCTTTGTCAAACAACCCGCATTCCTGCCTCTGCCCAGCACCAGCTCAGTCCTGTCCATGGTGAGGGCTTTTGGTCGGGAAATCAGCAAAGCCAGGCTTTAGGCAGAGTCAACAAGAGATAGAAACTGAGGCCCAGGGCCAGGCGCACCCTGGCACCCACCGCTCCCTGGCTCCCTCACAGCCGGACACAGGAGGCTTCACACCCTGCCCGGAGCCGCTGCCCCCAGCCCCTGGCCGGGTCAGTGCAGAGCAACCCAAATGCAGCTGCACTGCCCCCAGGACCCTGCTTCACAGGGCTTCGAGTCGCTCTGGACCCCACCGAGTCGCACTGGAGAGAACCTGGTACGGAGCCGGGAAAGGCTGCCTGCGAGAAGGGAGGAGAGTCTGTCTCTCTATTGCTCTTTTCCTCTTTCTCCATTTCTCTCTTTCTGTATTTCTATTTCTGTCTCGTTTTCCCCGTCTTTCTATTTCTCTATTTCTATTTCGGTTTCTCTCTTTCTCTGGTTTTCTCTGTTTCTCTTTCTATGTTTCTATTTCTCTTTTTCTGTTTCTCTATTTCTCCATTTCTGTTTCTCTATTCTCTCCATATTTCTCAATTTCTCCGTCTCTCTCTTTCTATCTTCTCTCTTTTCCTTTCTCTATTTCTCTGTTTCTCTCCCTCTGTCTCTGTCTCTCTCTTTCTTCCGCACCCCCCCATCCCTCCCGTCCCAGACGCGGTTCTGTGTCTTGGGGTGAAGGCAGGAGTGGGTATGGCCGCTTAGGTTCCCCTCCCTGAGGATGATCCCAGGGGACAGCATGTTGATTTCCCTGACCCATGACCCGAATTTAGCAACCGAGGTTGGGATTATGGGACTGTGTCTTAGTGTGCCATTGTGACTTTTGGCATCTGTTCAGAGGTAATTAGGAAATGGAATATTAGGAACTTAGGGAATATGTGTTCAGGTAACTTAACTGTCACGTGTGCGTATGGTTATACAGAGAGGAGTCCCAAGGCCGCATGGTTCATTATGGAGATGCGCTCTTTTCCGACATTCCTGAGCACACTGCACACCACAGACCACACCATCACCCCTGGCGAGGTAGAATTTCAGATATAGATAGAATTTAGTCCCTAGGTAGAATTTTGTTTCAGTGTTGTGTATCACAGGAAAAGCGTCCAGGGTGATGTAAGTGCGGAAAATGTTGGACGAGATAAGTTTTCTGTGGGTTTGCGCAGTTGGTGGGTCTCAGAGCAGGGCTGATGCCTGCAGGACGTCTTCTCACCCAGCAAAGCCGCAGCCTGTATTTCCCTCAGGCGGCTTACCTGGGCACCCCTTGGTGAATGCCAGGAACACACACACGCTCACAGGAGAGTCTGAGGGAGAGATGGGCCTTTTGTTTTAGATTTTGTTATGGTTTAGATCAGAAATGTCCTCTAGAAGTCTGTCACATTCAGAGCGGGGCTTTGGGGAGGTCACCGGATGACAGGAGCTCTGTACCAGTAGTGGGTCAACCCACCCGAGTTCCTGGCTGGCTATGCTCTTAGGAGGCAGAGAAGGTCACTGAAGTGTGACCTGGAAGGAAGTGTTCTTGTCCCGGGCTCCTGCTCCTCCTCCTCCTCCTCTTCCTCCTCCTTCCTCTCTCTCTTTCTCTCTCTCTCTCTCTCTCTCTCTCTCTCTCTCTCTCTCTCTCCCCTTCCTGGCTCCTGTGGGTGGGCAGCCTTCCTTCCCCAGGCCCCTCTACCATGCTGCTTCTCTCTTGAACCCAGCTGACCATGGACTGTACCCACTGGAAACTGCAAGCCAGGTAAACCTTTCCTTTGAATTGCAGGTGTTGTGTTCTGTCCCAGAAACAGCCTTCTAATCACATTGCCTGTCTACTCATCTATCTGCTGTATGCATTTGTATTGAAACAAGAAACTTGGGTGCAAATGTAGCTCAAGCTATAACACCTTCCTAACTGACTGAGGCCTTGAGTTCAACGCCAGCACCAATAATGAAAACCAAAAAAATCACTCAAGAACACAACTTTGACCTCCAATGATCCAATTCTAAAACTTCCTTTGTCCCGTGGCTGGACGGACCGTGAGCCCCCTGGGCAGGCCCTCTTTTTGTCTGTGCACCTCTGATGCCTGTCAACAGGAGGCTGGTGAAACAAAGGACAGCCCTGCCTTTTAAATGGTGCTGTTTTAAATGCTGATTATCTCACTGCAAAGTGCAGATTCCAGGTCAGGTGTGAGTGAGGCATTTGGTATAAAGCCAGGCGAGTTGTCTCAATAAACATTTGTGGAGTGACTCGGTTAATCAGTGAACAAACCAAGATTAAAGTTTACCTGGGAAGATCAACAAGAGGGCTCCCCTGGGTGCCCCTCAGTGAGGAGCAGTTGCTCAGCTCCAGCTGGGAGAGTCAGGGACAGCAAGGCTCCCGTCTGTGACACTGGGCTGCTGCCCCGAGTTCCAGCACGGCCGGCAGGGAGGGTGGACTTGACTGAGAATGACCATCACCACCCCTGCAGCTGGCCAGGCCTTCTGCTGCTCTGAGCAGCTGGCCTATGTCAGGCCATTCCCACCATGACCGCCCAGGCAGATGTGACTAGAACCCCCCACCCATCCACCGGGAGGACACACACACACGCGGTCACTCGGAGGTCCCAGCCTGCAGGTGAAGAGCCACATCCACACCTGTAAGTCACCAAGCACAAGGGACACTGGAACCTTCTCCTGCCCCTCTTCCCATGCAGCCGGGATACTGGACTGGGAGAAGAGAGCTGGTCTCTGGACCCTGCTGTCAAGAGCCCCTGAGCACTCCCGACTGCCTTCCCCATTTCAGATGGTAGATTCCTAGAAATTACTGTGTGGGAGTGGAAATCCTGACCTGCCGAGGTGGAGGTGACTTAATCTTGTTTGTTTATCTTGTTTGTTTCTACAGCTGAGCTAATGGCTTTCTTAATGCCCCTTCTTTTCCGCTCACTCACGAAAGTCACACTGAGAAGCCCTGACCCTCCTGCGACTCTCTTTGCTTGAAGAAGTCCTCTGAGAGGTACACACAGTTGCCGGGTCACAGGCAGCAGACTCACAGGGTTCAAGGTCACATTCAGGGTGGAGGTGAGCGGTGCAGATCCATGTGATGTTCTGGAGGGGACACCAAAATGGCGCAGGAGGGCTCTGTGGTCCAGGAGCTGTCACTCTGGGAAGGCAGGGAAAGAGTCACAGAATGTGACCTGAGCAGTACAAAGAAGCCAGGTGGTAGGAACAAAAGGGGAAGCTCAGCAAAGGGACACAGAAGCAGGCTCTGGCAGAGAAGCCAGTGTTCCCGCCAGTGGGAGAGGCCGTTGGGAGTGGCCTGGCTGTGCCAAGGGAGCCCGGGGCATCCGGGGGTGGCCAGGTCCTGCAAGGAAGGAGGTGGCCAGGGAAAGGCTGGAAAAGGAAGAGAGGCCCACCACCTACACTCTCCACTCCGCTATGGCCCCGACACACACACACACACAGACACACACACACACACACAGGGCCTCCAGCTGCTTCCTGCAGACCTGTGGCATCAGGTAACCAAGGAAACAGCCAGGAAGCAGGGCAGGGAGGGAGCCCTTCCTGGGACTGGATCAGGTCCTGAGTCAGACCTGAGACCAGGCCCAGGATGCTCAGGTCTAACAACAGGAAGAGGAACCCTGACACTTCGACACTTCGCTGCTGCTACACTACAGGCCAGCCCACCCCAGCCTGCTCCAGAGACCTCTGCAGCTGATAGGGACCCGCTCCTGTCACCAGGTCACCGACCTTGCAGATTTGACCCCTATAGGCTTCAGAAGCCAGGACGCTCCTAAAGGCCCCGAAAGGTCCAACCAGCTTCTGAGGGAGGGAAAGAGTCCAACTGTTCAAGAGTCACCCTCAGACCAGACCTGGTCCCACCCGCACCCCAGGGCTTGAGCCCTGCAGCATGGAGCTGTGGGGGTGAGCTCTGCTCCCCGCTGCTCCTGCACTGTGGAGAGGGTCTTGTCTTCTCCCTTCCAAATCAGTCACGGACCCTGCTGCCGCCCTTGGGCATCCCGCTGACTTCTTTGTTCAGGACAAGCTTTCACCAAGCAGCAATGGAAAAATATGAATTTTTAGAATAAACAAAAACTAACTGCAAAGCATTATAAAAACGCTTCTCAACAAATGTCAACACATTAAAATCTCGAAGATTATCTTGTATAGTGAGGGTGATAATCCATTAGATCTACGAAAAATACAATCGGGAACTTATAAGTATTGAAAATTAAGTAATATACTTAAAACTGACGAGTCAAGGAAGCATCCTCAGGGAGAATGAGATAATGTTTCACTAAATAATGAAAATATAGCACAATAAAAGCTCTGAGGTGAAAAGATTGAAGAGGAAATTTGTGTCATTAAATGTGTATATTGCATGTGTACACAGAAGCTGAATACAAAATAATTCATAACTACCTGAAGGAGCTGAGAACCCAAATCTCTTAAATCCAACAAAAATAAAAGAAAAAAAATTAAGGTGTTAAAAGCAAAAATCAGTAGGACCCTACAGACCCAGAAAAGATTTCAAGAGATGGTATGTATAATTCTTAGACCAGTAAATTTTTTAAAAATGTTACATGAATTCCTTAAAAAAAAAAAAAAAGAAGTTTACCGAAAGCAAGACAAAAGTAAATTAAAACTGTGAGGAACCTTAAGTCTTACAAATAACTTTGTTACTTAATGAAAATGCCTTTACACATGCACATGCAAACGCACACATCCAGGCACATCAGCACACTGAGAAAACTTTCTAAACATTTAGAGGAGAAGAAAGCACTCATCTTATGCAAACTAGCTCAGACTATAAAAATACTGAGGGTACTGCACAGTACTTCATGAGATCAGCAAAATCATACCAAAATCTGATCGAAAGATTACAAAAAGGAAAATTACAGGTGAGCACTTTTATATAGATATACAATATTTTAGAAAATCAAATCAGTTGATATGTGTAATCTATATACCATCAGGCTAAGGTGGAATTTATTCTTGGAATGCAAGTTTGGTTCAGCATTAAAAGTAAATCATTGCAACTCACTGTGTAAAAAACTCAATATATACAAATAAAATATAATATATTCAATGCAGTATAAAATATAAACAAAATATATATATTCAGTACAGCATAAAGGCATTCTTTACAAATTCATGAGGAATAAAAAGGGCTTCTAATCTAATACAGCTGATGCATAGTGAAGCCTACTGAAATTATTATTTTTTATTATGAAATATTCCACCGATTCTCCCTGCTCTCAGTAATGGGAACATTTATACCTGAATAGTTTTCTTTGAGCTCATCACCACTTTAAGGAAAGAAAAATATCTGAAGACTACACAGGAGGAAACGAACATGCATTTATTCACAGGGGTTGAAAAGGGGGCTCAGACAAACTATGGTGAAAGTCCACTGCCAAATGCCTGCGCGTGAATATGTACCACGCTCCCTGCATCCCGTCTCAGACACATGGGGTGTGCTATAAACACAGTACGAACCACAGCAGCGCTAAAGAGACATCAGGTAGGTGTTAATCTAACAATGCAATCAAGTTGGGAATTCTGAAGAAAAGCAGAATGTGTGTTCATGCATTGAGGCACCAGAAGTCACCTGTGACTTCACCAGTGGTTTTAATACAATCTTAACCAAAATACTACCAGGTATTTTGAAAATATGAAATTATGAAGAAAAAATAATACTCAAGAAGATCTGGAAAAGGAATAGGAAAACTGAAACACCTGTACTCCAGCTGGATTATCTACAGTTTGTGTGTGTGTGTGTGTGTGTGTGTGTGTGTGTGTGTGTATTTCAACAAATGCCACAGAAATAAAGGCATGCCAGTTTTACAAATGCATTTTGACCCTTACTGCACACCATACACAAAAATAAATTCCAGCTGTGTTGAAGATTTGCCCAGAAATGTAAAGAATCTAAACAACCTTAGGATCTACAAAGATGTCTCAGACACAATGCAAACTGTGCTTCCAGAAAGGACAAAATAAATATTTCTTCATCAGAATTAAGAATTTCTCTTCATGAAATTCACAATTTAAGAAGTTGGGTAAAATTCTGCAAGACATATTCTGCATTTCATATGTCTAACAAGGAACCTGGGCTCCGAAGAGATGGACAATTTTTATATACCTATAATAAAACTTAAAAAGAACATTGAAAAATCCAAAACTTGAAAAGGTACTTCATAGAAGAGTCTATTCAGGTAGCCAGGCAGCATATGAGAACTTTAGCAGGGAAATGCAAATAAAACTGAGCAGAATAGCAGGAGGTATTTCCCGAAGGGCTACGGTTATAAATAATAGGAAGAGAAAGAGGGATAGAAGTAAATAACGCACACTGAACTTGGAAGAAAGGAAGGAAAGAGAGGAGGGAGGGAGGGAGGAGACAAAAGTGGCCACTGTGAATGCTGAAGGGTGTGAAGGGCACCCTAAACATTTGTACCAAGTTGACAGTGTTTCCCAAAACCTGACCCATGCACGCTCCTCAGTTGAGCAGCTCACTCTGCAGGCACTCACCTGAAATGCCTATAAATGTGCACCGGTGACTCGCACAGATGTGCACAGCGATGCTAGTTACAGCGGCCCTCCAGATCCCCCAGTGGTAAAGTGAGTCCACAGTGACACAGCAGTAGGTCACATGATGCCACACTACCCACCTGCAGGGTGGGGGAATGGTGTGCACAATGGTAAGCCAACTGACAGGCACAGAGTGACCAGTGGCACCCCACTCCATGCCCAGACTCCGGGGTCAGTGACGCATCTTTGCTGACAGGAGTAAGAACAGGGCTGTGGACAGACCTGCCCTTGTATACCTGCCGCCGGCAGGGGAGTCCGGTGCAGCCACGCAGGTTGAAAGAAGAAACAACCTCACCACCATCTAGTGAAGCCGTGGTGTGGCTGCACAGCTCTGGAGAAACCTGCCCCACACCCCACTGCCTCCCCAGGAACCTCAGTTCAGAGAAACCCAGGTGCCTTGCCCATTCTCCTACACCACAGAGGAGCAGCCAGTGCCTGGGACCCCACAACTAGCCTGTCAGGAAGAACCCGGGAGAATGTCAAGACAAAGCAGCAAAAGGCAACCTCAGACCTCCAGCCCACGCGGAACAAGTCTGGGAGATATAGACATGGAAGAAATTGGAAATTAGACACCTGAAATCTCTGAAAGCATAGAAGCTGAAGTAAAGAAAAAACTTCATGAGGCTGGGAAAGTAATCGGATTAGAAATAATATCTCAGGTAAAAGAAGAAATCACAAACATAATGAAAGAACTGCTGAGTATATCTAAAGAAGACACAGATAAAACAGAAGAGGATAGGAAAGTGACAGAAACCTTGAGTGAATAATATAGGAAGGAATTAAAATGCATGAAACAGATTCAAAGAAATATCCAGGAAATTAAAAAGTCAATTGAAAGCTGGCAAAACCTCTTGAAAGAGATTGAAAATAGACTTTCAGACCTTGAAGAAAGGATTGAAGCTAGCAATTGTGAAAGGAATGATCCCTCAAAAATAGCAAAGTACCAGGAAATAACAATTCAATAGCTGCAAGACAATGTAAAGAAAAATAACTTAAAATTGATAGGTGTCAGCAAAAGAGCTGAGGTCAACAAAATGACATTAAAAGACCATTTACAGAAGTAATAGCAGAAAACTCTCCCACTATGGGAAAAGGACCTGGCATACAAATAAGCGAGGCATATAAAACTACAACTCTCCATAACCAAGATAAACCTACACCCACACATACAATCATCAAGATCCGGGGCCAGGGCTTGGCTCAGCAGCACAAACAAAAACAAAAAAATAATAATCAAGATCCCAGAAGTTCAGCACAACAATAACATACTGAAGACTGTTAGACAAAGGAAACAGAGCATCTATAAAAGAAAACTCATCAGAATTACAGCAGACTTCTCAACACAAACCATCAAGTCAAGAAGAGCTTGGAGTGAAGTATTTCAAATCCTAAAAGAAAAAAACTTCCAACCCAGATTGATCTACCCAGCAAAACTATCTTTCAAAATTGATGGAAAAATAAGATATTTCCATGACAAAGAACAACTGAAAGAATTCATGACTACAAACCAACCCTACAAAGAGTGCTGAGGGATATTCTTGAGAGAGGTAAAGATGGTCATGATTCCAGAAGCAGCAGTAGAGGGGAATCACCAGATAGGGCCGGCAACTGAAAGAAGGGGAGACATGGGGGCCAACAGCGGGAGGACAGCATGGCAGAGACGGGCCGATGCATGCTGGTTTAACCATTAATGCAGATGGATTTGATTCACCAATAAAAAGAAACACAGGCAGTGGATCAAGAAACAAGATCCATCAGTATGCTACATGCAAAAAACACATTCGACTTGAAAGAAAATTCACAGACCCAGAGTCAAAGGGGAGAAAACAGTGCTCCATGTGACAGGGAACCAGAAAAAAAGCAGGAGGAGCCCCCATCAGCCACAGAATGGATGAGAAAGATGGGCCTTTTTTACACACCGGAAAGCTACTCAGCTATGAAGAAGGGTAATCTTGAGGCTCTTGTAGGTAAATGGTTGCAGCTTGAGATCAGGTTCAAGGGTAAATAATTTGGACTTATACAGGTGAACACTGTGTTGTCTCCCCAGCATAAACAACTGAAGGAGTTAGTGGGATCCAAAACACACAGTAGGTATTGTGAAAGTGAAAGGAGAGCAAAGGTCTCGAAAGGGAAGGTGGTGACCACTGTTAATTTCCTGTTTTGAATTCCTGTACCACTTTAGGATTGGTTTTATTCTGTCTGGTCTGGTTTGATTTTTTTATGTCTGACGGTATGGGCAGCTATTTTGAAGATAGCAAGATGCATTACGATAGCCATTGTTGATTTCCTACCATCTTCCACGAAGTCTTGTACTACTGTCCGTGCTCTGTTCTGATTGGCTCTATCCTGTTTTATTTCGCTCAGTTTTATGCTCTTTAAAGTAAAGGAAAAAAGCAGTTTCCTTCGTGGATGGTGGATGGAATGAAAACTGGGTCCCCAGAGTGCAGTCACATTCTGATTCTTGTCTTGGACAGTGGTTAACTGGGTGTGCACGCTGGGAATCGTTAATCCGTCCAGATACAGATATGTATGCATGTTTCACATGGATATTTTCTACACATATATTTATCTTCAATAAGGCTTAAGGAATATATATATGTATAAATGAAAGCACATTTTAAAAAAGAATCATGGGTATAAAGTGGGTTGTTGAATCTATTGTCTGGCTATGTATCACCTACAAATCTGTACTAGTTTCCAAGGGCCCCTGCAACAAAATAGCACCGGTAACCAATAAGTGAAGTGTTTTGATTTATTGGTGCATGTTTGTAGTATATAACGATTGCGTTTTCATGAGAAGTTGGTGCATCTTAATTCTTATCTCCTCCTCCCTCCTCTCTCCATCTCTTGGACCCATTGTGAGTAGCGTGTTCCATGAGGGTTCTGCAGGATAAGCAAACATTTCTAACAAATCTTAACTTGATAAACGAGCAGCATCTTACAATGTGAGACACACAAGCTGCCAAATGTCACGTGATCACAGCAGAGCCAATAGCTGCCTCTCTCTCTCTCTCTCTCTCTCTCTCTCTCTCTCTCTCTCTGTCTCTCTCTCTCTCACTGCAGGGTGACAGGTGAACATCTACCAAGAACAAGAGGTTACAAAGGTGATTTTGTCTGCAGAGAGGGAGGAGAAAAAGGTGGGAAAATCCCTCATTTCAAGTGAGATTAGGCAGATGTGCAAAAGGTGGGAACCAGTGAAAAGTCACAGAAACGCACCACCAAAATAAGGCCAGAGCCGCGTAGGTGCCGCATCTGTTTATCTGTGGCCTTTCATTCATAGAACTTGGAAGCAAGGGCCAAAGCAGAAGGGCGCCCAGGCAGGAAGTCAGGCAGGGCACAGGGCAAGGCAGGACAGTCGGGGTGGCCTGCAGAACGACCGGCCTGGGACCAATCTAAGTGACAGATCGGAGCTCACGCTGGGGTGCAGTGTGTTGGACCCTGCCTGGACTGGAGGCCCACGGGCTGGCTTTTTACCCTCAGCCCAGCAGTCCAGGAGGCTCCAAAGTCCCTGCATGCCCATCTCGCACACTCTGCCAGCCAGGCCTCCATACCTTGCTACTTGCAAAAGACCCATCTCTCTGTTTCCTATTATCTTTTTAGTTTGCTCTTTAATTTACTTATAACTTGGGGCTTTCATATGAAAGAAGCCATGTGATATTTAATCATCTGTGTCTGATTTATTTCACCTATTATTATGGTCTCAAGGTAGATCCCAGGTTTATCCTTCTCAACACCACAGTAGTGCTCCGTGGGGTGTAGACCCCACACTGTCCATTCATTTGCTGATGGACACAGGCTGCTTCAGAGTCAGCCACTGGGAGAGAACTGGAAGGACCAGTGTTAGCGGCAGGGCTGCATCGTCTCACAGCTGTGAACTCAGGGGCCTGGAATTCAGGGTCAGGGCTGCTGGGCAGCTCAGCCTGTGGTTTGCTGGCCACCTCCCAGGGTCCCTGAGTTCTTCTGTCCCCCAGATCTGCCCTCTGAGCATGTGACACTGTCTCTGCATGCTTCTGTGTCCACGCCTCCTTAAAGTTCCCCACTAATGAGCCCCGGACCCCTCATCTGCACTGCAAAGACCCTGCTTCTAAAGATGGTCAGCGATTAGAGCCTCTGGGATCATAGCTTCAGCGGGCATTTCAGTGCCTTGCACAACACGCATAATCTGCATCCTCACCCACACCCATGCACATGCACACCTGTGCACATACGCATGCGCGCACACACGCACACACACCCGTGCACGCACACACACCCGTACACACACACATCCGTGTACGCACACACCCATGAACACATACACCCATGCACACACACACCCATGCACACATACATCCATGCACACACACCCATGCACACACACATCCATGCACACCCACATATACCCATACACACACCTATACACACACCCACACCCATGCACACACACTGGCATCCATGCACACACACCCATACACCCATGCACATGCACACCCATACACCCATGCACACACATACACCCATGCACACATTTGGTGTGGTAATTACTGGACCTTCACAAAAAACACTCTGGGGAAGAAATGGCGGGACCGGGAGAAATCACAATGAGAACCGGTTGCTCCAGGACTCAGCTGACTAGTAGGGTGGGGTGGGATTTGCTAAATCCCACTGATGCTGTGAAAGAGAGGCCGGCGCCGGTGACCGGACTCCTGTCTGCAGGTCACGCCCAGAGCCAGGCTCCACTGACAGGGAAGTGGCTGGACTGAACCTGTCCCCCCGCCCAGAGGTCACCTGAGTAAGGTGCTGAACAGAGCCGCAGGGTCACCATATGCATAGGGTCTCCTACAGGTCCCACCCCAGTCTCCCTTGCTCGCCTGGTGCTTAGCAGAGAGAAGCGCCCTGATACAGACCTCTGCTCACTCTGCAGAGCATGGCTGGAGTCCCCGCCTCCCAGGAAGGGCTCAGGTGAGGTCCTGGTGGCCGCTGCTCACCATGCTGGGCTCACGGCAGCTGGCAGACACCTTGTTTGTGCATTCATGTCCATTGTCACTGTCATCCTTCCTGCAAGATCACATGGCTCATAAAACTCTGACGGAGAACTGGGCCTCAGGTCCCCACGGCCTGAAGCAGTAAAACGTGTGAGGCCACTACAGGGGCCAGCCCAGGGGAGCCACACGCAGAGATCAGGTGAGACTGTTGTTCCCTCGCTGCATGGCCACCCAGCCCAGCTGCATGTGAGCAGCGAGTGAGACGGGTAGGAAGGTGTCGTTGTCATCATTGCTTTCTCTTCCATTTATTTTATGAGATCCCACGACCTTCACTTGGAGCCAGAGTCCCAGTCATTTGTAGAATTTTTTTTGATGGGATTTTGCTAAGCCGCTAAGTTGCTCAGGCTGGGTTTGAACTTGTGATTCCCCTGCCTCAGCCTCCCAGAGTGCTGGGATGACAGGTGTGCACCACCACCAGCATCTCAGCCTGTGTGAGCCCCTGTGAGCTCAGGTCCCCCATTGCCACTGAGGCGCCCAGCAGGAAGGAGACAGTGACCAAGCTGGGTCACCATGTGGTCATCTTGCTGAAGAAGGTTATTTCCTGACCCTCCCTCCACTCATCCCCAAGGAAGACCCGAAACCTCCCTCAGAAGGAAAGAAAACAGCCACACGTCCTTCACCCGAGGGCACATGGAACTCTCGGGTGTGTTCTTCCTCAGACCAGGGTGAAAACTCTTCACTGAGCCTGGCTCCTCCATAAGGAGCAGGGATTCACTGTCCCGGAAGCCCCAGAATGATGGTCCCAAACCAAAAGGGGACCCCGAGACCCAGTTGGCTGCACCTCAAGAGGAGACAAATGTCAGCTTCTCTGGGAAGTGCTCTGCAAAAAGGTAGAAGCTGGCCAGCCTGAAATCCCAGCCTTCTGGAGTCTGAGGTAGGACAAGTGCTTGTTTGAACCAAGCTGGTAACTTTAATATCAACATAAAACATAAAAAGCGCTGTGGAGTAGCTCAGTGGGAGGGCCAAGGTTTCAACTCCCAGAACTGAAAAGAGAAGGAGGAGGAGAAAGAGAGAGAAAACAGTCACCCCAGCTTTGATTCTGCGGAGTAGAGCTCCGCTTCAGGAGAGGTGATGTCTCAACTAGGAAAATCCCTGAGATTAGTGCTCCAGAAATATTCAGTTCTTTCTACCATGTAATATTCTCAATCAGTGGCTTTCACATTCCTTTACTAACTGTAACACAGGGTTGAAAAGCTGTACAACCTACTCATTTTAAGGTAAAAGCCAAACCTTTTATTCAACAAGCTTATTACTTGAAATATCATAATTTCTGATGCATTCCCAAAAGTAACATTTTAAAATAAAGCTGTCCCATCATTGGAGAGAACAAACCTAGTGGAATTTAAATATCCCAGGACTTCAGCATCTGTTACACCCATGTAAAGACGTGGGGATGCGTTAACGGTAGAACACACACCTCGCATCCCCTTTCCATCATTTCTGCCGTCCTTTCCTGAAGAACTTGATTTTCATGTACTTTGTGGATCTCCCGACACACTTTTCCATGACCACACAAAAGCATTAGAAAGCTCTGTGCTCTCTGGCACGTTTCCACCTGAGATCATGCAGTGCTTAGCCCTGGAAGCAAGTGTGTCACGAAACGTCATACACCGTGAGTAAACACGGAAAGTGCGAATTTATTTGAAATATGTTTCTTACAGAGATGAGCAGGTACTTTTGTCAGTTGGCTTATGCAGTCATAGAAGAGTTTATATCTGTTTATAGCCAGAAGGAGGTAAGACAGCATCAGTTCAGCCCCTAATTCTCATTTTCGTAGTTTTAACGACTGAGCTATGTTGTTCAGAAATTAGCTCATGGTGCTGGCAGACACGCTGTGGTGGAAATGTCCCACCACGTGTAAGAGAAGTCACCCGGCAGCGCGGTCCCCAGGGCTGTCAGAGGGGAGGCGCCGACTCCCGACCCACGGCCCTGGCTGCTTGCATTTCCTGGCCTGAACATCACACGCGGGCAAACTGCAGCGTCTCGCTCGGGACGCTGTACCGGGATTAGCAGGAGACAGTCTCGACCCGGAGTGGAGCACCTGATTTTTATTTATTTTTTACTACAAATACCAGAAAACTTTAGAAAAAGAGAACGTAGTTAATTTGAATAGGCCACCACCAATGCGATTTTTAAAAATGACAAGTGATTACTGTGCCGTATGTTTTCAGTTATTACCATCAAAACTTTGGAGTGGGCACAGGCTGAGAAGCAGACTCCGGGCCCCTACAGAGTGGGACAACACTGCTATCTTCTTTCTCTCTTTCTTTCTTTCTTTCTTTCTTTCTTTCTTTCTTTCTTTCTTTCTTTCTGTCTGTCTCTCTCTTTCTTTTCTTTCTTTCTTTCTTTCTTTCTTTCTTTCTTTCTTTCTTTCTGTCTGTCTTTCTTTCTTCTTTCTTTCTTTCTCTTTCTTTCACCACACTGGAGATTGAACCCAGGAATTCTGCACTGGGCTATATACCCAACTCCTCTCCCCTTTAAAATGTGCTTTATTTTGAGGCAGGGTCTCATTCGACTCAATAAGTTGCCCAGGCTGGGCTTGAACTCAGAGGCCTCCCGGCTCGGCCTCCCCGAGTGTGGGATGCCTGCCCCAGACACTCCCTTCCCCTAACATGGGCTCCCCACTTTTCCTGCTGACCCAGGGGCCTCTTTCCTTCTCTCCTGCTCTCTGATGGTCAGCAGGTGAGTCATACTTAGACCAAGAGTTGGGGTGGGGGTGAGTGCTGGTTTGTGCCCCCAAATTCACATGCATGGACCCTAAGCCCCGTGTGATGGTAGGAGGAAGAGGGGGGCCGAGTAGCTGGTGAGGGTGCAGCCCCCCACCCTGTGGGATCAGTGTCCTGTGAAAGCTCGTCCACAACCCCCTGGCCATGGTAACAGCTGCCGATGGTCTGAGATGGAAACTTGTCCTTCTATCACTGCGCTGCTGGGCCCCAGTCAGACTGCTCCCCTTCTGTTCTGGGACCGCCCTTTGGAAGCAGGACAGAGACCTGTGGCTGAGTCCTCCCCAGCAAGCCTTTTTGTTTCTTCAGTACCAGGGACTGGACCCGGGCCCTTCACACTGACCTGTGTCCCCTGCACCTTTGCATTTTGAGACAGATTCTCACTAAGTCCTCATCCAGCTTGAACTCGCCACCCTCCTGCCTCAGCCTCCCAGGGTGTGGGGAAGACAGTTGTGTACGGCCACACCCAGCCTCTGCTGATCTTTTGCCAGGATGTTGAGTCTGCAACCCGCCCTCCTCCTTCCCAGAGGTGAAGCAGAGCGTCCTCAGCCGCCTCGTCCTTCACGGCCAGCCTGAACCGCGCCCCGAGCCCGCGTCTGCTAACACCTGCTCGCAGAGACCCTGCAGCCTCTGTCTGCTCTGCGGCAGGACGCGCCGAGCCTGCACAGGCTCCAGGCGGTGTGAGCCAAGGGTCCCAGGACAGTGTCCTTTGGGGCCACAGGGTGGGCAGCTCCTCCCGGGCTCCAGGGCCTTGCAGAAGAAGGAGCAGGGGACAGGGTCTGTGCCAGCACCCAGGCACGGGGTGGGGCACAGCCTAGGGAAGGCCTGTGCTGGCACAGGGTGTGTCTGGAAGCCCAGGAAGGGTCTACAAGTCCTTCCTGAGGGTCCCCAGACTGCTTCTGAGACGGCCCCTCTGATGGCCAGCCCAGAGCCTGGCACTGGGGAAGCCTGTGTGCCCGTCTCTTTCTCCAGCAAACCCAGCTTCACATTGGTTAGTCAGTCAACTGACACTATCCCTGAGCCCACCCCCTGAGAGCCCTGCATGTCAGTTCATTTTGTTCACTTTTGTCCCCTCGTGCCTCGTAAATCACCGGCAAAGCGAGAGAGCAGGATGCACCTGGGAGTTCCATGGAAGGCAGCGGTGCGGGAGGGGCTTGCTGGAGGGGCCTTCGGAGTGCTGGCCACCCCCATGGTCCACGCGCCTGCTTCCCGGGTGCCCAGAGCGGGCAGGACGCCCTGAGGCTTCCAGTCCCAGCCCTTGCGGAGAGGCGGCCCACGGGCCTGGCGGCACCTGTGGCTCCTGACTAAGCATCCAGGGCTCCTGGGAGGCTGAGGGAGAAGGAGCTGGGTGCTGGGCGCTCGGCCTCATGTGTTTGTCTTTAAGAGCTTGAGCCACCTTGGCCTTGGGGAGCCGGGGAGTGCGGCTGCCAGGCGGTGAAGGGAGCGGGCTCCTCCCAGGTGCAGACCACTTTACTGGCCCCGGAAGTGACCACTGGCCGAGCAACAGGCCGGTGCCACAGGCTGCAGTGCTGCCCTAAGCACCCGGAGTATTCCTGAGCATGCAGCTGTCTGTGCAGTCAGGAGTGCTCACATTCCCAGGGGGCCGAGTGGAGCCTCTGACACTCAGACCCGCCTCTCCGTTTCTATGTGTTTTGAAACAGAAATTTAACAGATTGAGCTCTTTTGGCATCAAGGTGTAACCTGTGACTTGACCTATGGTGGCTCACACCTGTAATCCCAGTGCTCAGGAGGCTGAAGCAGGAAGATCACCTTGAGTTCCAGGCCCTGTGGGCTACACGGTGAGTTCAAAACCAGACTGAATGACATAGCAAGATCCTATCTCAAAAACAACAAACAAAACAAAAAAATAAAAAGTAAGGTATAGACCACAGCACTTATCTGTTATGTTTATGAAAACACAACATGAATTCTAAATTCAAGCTTCAGACTTTGCAGGAACAAGATAAGAATCCAACTAATGTAACTTCCAAATGTCCCATCAGACAGCTGCGGGGTGTGGCCCAGGAGCAATTCCTACCTGAGCAATAACATCACGGCCCATTGAGGCCCGGATTTGCCGTGCGTGTAGTGAGCTACTCACCAGTTGGAGTTGGGCAAATGTGCACAAAAGCTTCCTGGGGCACAGGAGCTAGTGCTGGAGGCTGAGCCCCCAGCATGCCTCAGGTGGGGCAGGTGTCGCCCCAAGAGCAGCCCAAATCTATAGATCTTCCTGTCTCCAGCAGGAACAAAAAGTCTGTCCAGCGCTTGGAGGCTGAGGCAGGAGGGTTGCTGTGAGTTCTAGGCCAGCCTGAGCTACACAGCAAGACCGTGTCTCAAAGAAACAATGCAAATTGTACCTCCAAGTCATCAGCCACCTGCCCTGGTGTCTTTGGAACAACTGACCTATTTAGGATCCATTTATGGGTGACACAGAGGGGATGTGACCATCACAGCAAAAGTGCTCCCCATGGTTCTTGGGAGGCGTTGCCCTCACGCTTGGCTCAGCTCCCAGGGTGCCTGGGTCCTAGGGGGGGACCCTGGGTTTCTGAGGGCTTCTGCTCATGAATATGCTAATCATGAATCATGAATATGCTAATCTGGGCACTGATGCCCAGAACACTGATCTGAGGGAGATTAACAGGCATATAAAAACGGAACTGGTGACCCAGCACCAGTACAAGGGCTTGGAGCGGAGAGGCCAGGCAGCCTCCACAGGCCCTGGAGGGAAGAGCACCCAAGGGGCCTAGCCTGTGCTGCAAAGCTGGTGGGCACAGGTGGCTCGGGGACAGTGGGCTCCATGCCAGGCTGCAAGTGCAGGTGCCACGGTGTGGTGACACCCGGCTGGAGCGACCAGGCTGCAGCGGCTGGTGGGCAGTGTCCTGCCAGCAGCCAGGACCAGGACATCCCAGGAGGTGGCTCCAGGGAGCCAGCCCCGTGGAGCTGCTCCGGCCCATTCCTGCTCCCTGCACGGCCCTGCACAGGTCCCTCCTTCTTCCTGGCCTGTCCTAACACTGGGCTTGCTGCTGTGCGTGAATCTCCTCTCCCGAAGGCACAGAGGGGCTGGGACCTCAGGACAGAGGCACGTGAAGCCCAGAGGGTGCCAAAGCGCCCCACTGCCAGGGTGCAGGTTAGGGTCACAACTGCACCTCGGGGGCTGGGGCTTTAATCTCTGTGCAGAACAATTTCTCTTAGCAGTGGCCGGGACACAGCCCTGAAGGAAGTGGAGCTGACAAGGGTTCCAGGCCTCAGAAGGAATCAGTGCTCTGAAAGTCCAGGCCAAGGGGAAGTCCCCAGCCCCTCCCAGGAGAGGACGAGTCCTGCGCCAGCCTCAGCTCCTCCGTGACCCCCCACTTCCATCTGCCGAGTCGGCGAACCCCACTTGGCTGCAGCCCCTGTCTGTGCTGTTTTGTACCCTCGGGACCAGCAACCAACAGCGCGAGTCCTCCTCAGCAGTGGGGAAGAAAAGCTTGCTGCGGGATCTGGGAGAAATACTGCGAGCAAACGCCACACTTCCATAATGTAAATTGGAGTTTACGGAAGAAAAGCTCTGTAGCTTTCTTTTTAGGGGTTAAGTCCTTTAAAGTAAGATCCTGAGCCAGGCTTGGTGGTATGAGCCTATATCCCAGTACTCAGGAGGCTGAGGCAGGAGGATCCCTTTGAGTTCAAGGCCAGCCTGGGCTACATAGTGAATTCAAGGCCGGCCTGAACTGCATAGCAAGACCCTGTCTCAAAAATACATACATTAATTAATGATGGACAGATCCTGTGTCTTGCTCATTTGTTGGCACTGCTCTGTTTAGGGTTCTGCCTAGCACACAGAAGGAAGGAATGTAACCGCCACCGCCGGAAAGAACTGTCAGGGTTCTCGGTCCCTCTGCGTAGGAGGTGGATTCACACCAGACACTGTGGAATGAATGGAATTTATACCATAAGCATGCAGCTTCATGCTGATTGAAAACAAGAATGCAAATAGAAGACAATTTTGAAATAGTTGCCACATGAATGATTTCGGGCTTCTGAAAACGGGATCTCACTTGGTTGTGGACTTGGTGTCAGGAAGGGGCGCACTTTGTGGCTCAAGGGGGACACTGGTTTGCCCGTTGGGGGCACAGTACTGACTGTTACTTTTCCCCAGCCAGGAGAAAGATACTTTGGGATTTAACAGCTTGGCCTGGCACTGGGCCCCAGGGACTTGGTGGCTGGGCTGGGTTCCCTTGGAGGGTGATCGTGGAAGTGACATTGTCCCTTCCTCCTCCTGCCTCCTAGGAGATGTTCTCTGGATGCAGGGCTGGAGCAGCCCAAGGCCACATCTGGGTGATGCCTGCCTTCTCTGCCACCTTGTTTGCTGGCTTCTGTCACCACGGAACAATCACAGTGCTCCCCTTTGTCACTGCTCTATATTTACTCAGGGATGAGAGGAGCCTGCTTAGAAGAGGAGACCACAGCTTTAAGGGAAATCTCCAAGCTGAAAATTGCCCGAGACTTTTGTGCCAAGTATATATATGCTAATGACACACAAATGACATACAAAGCATATGCAAATTCATCTTTCATTTCCGCAGCTCTCCGCGAGCTTTGATGTGGCCCCAGGGAGTGTCCTGCTGTAGACCATTAATCTGAAGAGTTGATTTAACAGCTTCTTCAGCTTTAACCTTTTGTTATCTAATTGCCTTCATTAACCAGAGATAGTGCATAAATATCTTTCTTAGGATGCCATGAGTAAGAGCCTGACATTTCACAGAGGGGTTTTCCACTTGGTGAGTGATCTTATCGTGCCAATCGACATGCATAACATCTATGCAAAGCTGTGTTTTGCAAGGTGCTTGAGGACTGGAAGGGAGATGGAAAGGGGGCTGGGGAGGAAGCAAACACACAGGTTAGAGGAGATGTAATTACAGTTAAGTGGGAGAACTGAGTTCAGAATCCTATTGTGTTACGTGACAGGGAGACAGCAGCTATACTACTGGACTGCATCCTCGGGAACCGTAAAGAGAAAGGGGAGCTCTGGCCATGACAGTGAACGCTGTGCAAGGTGAGGCGCTTGCTAGTTAGCTAGATGAAGCAATTCCACCATGGATGTCGACTTCAAAATGTCACCTTGTACCCCATAAGCATGCAGCTTCATGCTGATTGAAAACAAGAATGCAAATAGAAGACAATTTTGAAATAGTTGCCATGCCCTAAGTGAAACCTGTTCCATTGGTAAGAATCATCCCTTGAAATCTGCAGCTCTGAGTGTGGGAAAGACAAAGGTCTTAAAAAAGCTGCTCCAGGAGACACTAAGATCGGTCTAAGCTTTACAAGTTTCTCATACGTAGTGTTGCTTGCCAGTCAAGTTATGCCCAAGTACTTCCTAAGTATTTCTAAGGTCCTGCAGGACAATCGAGTCAGAGGAGATTCGTTCCTCTCATCCCTGTGAGTTCAGAGCCCAGTAACCCAAAGCATTCTGTAAATGCTTGAAGACAAATGCTGAGCTGTGGCCTTGTATATGAGCCACAGAGCTCCAGGAGCTGGTGCCACAGTGCCCATGGAGCAGGTGCAAGCCCCACACGCTCCCACTCGGTAAACAGGGCACAGGGAGGCTGAGTCTGCAGAAGGAGCACCCAGAGTGGCCAGGTTTTTGCTGTTCATGTCCCTCCTGGTCAGCACCTCTCCCTGAGCACCCAAGGCAGTTCCACATGGAAAACGACAAGATGGAAACACGCACTGGCCTCTGCCAGCCCTGTGTGTGGCCAGTGGGTGCATGCAAGCACTTGCCTCTGAGACTCCTCTTCCCCTTCTGCAGCTAGGAGCAGTGTTATGGTTTGTGTCTGGATGTCCCCCCAAAGCCTCACGCAGTCACAGGGTCAGTGGGGCATTTTGAAGGCCGCTGACTCTAGAGTTTGTGATTGGTTCATTGTTTAGTGCAGGAACTGAGGGTGTGAATGCTGTACCTGCCCTAGGGCAGGTAGCCTGCACACACTATAAGGGTGGAGAAGGCTTCTTCATTATTGCTTTTGCTGTCTTCTGCTGCCATGAACTGTTGCCTTCTTTCATGTGCCACTCTGCCTTGGAGCCAGCTGATTATGGACTAAAACCTACACAAACTGTGAGCTAAATAAACCTCTCCTTCCTTAACTTTGGGTGTTGAGTATTTTATCTCAGCAAAGAGAGAGAAGTAACTAAGACAAGCAGAAAGGCACAAACACAAATCTGAGGCTGTGGGAAGAGAGGGTTTTCCTTCATCCTCTCCGGCCACTTGAAGGAGCTGTGTACCTGCTTGATGAGGACACTCGGTGCCCCCCCGCCGCAGTATCAGTAGCATCCGAGCTGCATTTGAAGGAGATGAGGGTGGAGTTTCACTGTGAATCAGCACATTCCTGTGCAGTGCCCTGTCTGGAGATCCATTGCTCAGACTCCGCCCATCTCACACAGAGCCAGACTACACACTCATTACTTAGAACATCTTTTGCATTTTAGCACACTTTTAGCCATCCCTTAGTAAACATTTCCACAGTGCTTACCCTGCACCAGCCTCCATGCCAAGTGTTTTCGCAAATATTGAGTCTCAAACAGCCCAAGGTGGATGGGAACTCTTACAACTCCCAATTTCCGGTGAAAAGTTGGGGCTATAAAATACTGGAAGTATTTTGTCTAATGCCACACAGATTCAACCCCGAGAAGACGGAGCTCCAGAGTGTATGTGCAGGCTGCCCTTTAGTACAGTGTCACTGTGCCTTGAATCTTTTAAATTCCAGTCAGATGCAGGGATGGCTCCAAGGCGCAGGTCCTGGGGTGGTCCAAGTTTGTCACCTTTGGAGCTGAGAAGCCTGCTTCCATGCAAAGCTCATCCACGGACAGGAAAATTAAAGTCTGCTGGTGACCTGGATGCAGGAAGAGACCTGGTCATGGTCCATAGCAGTTAGGTAGCTGGGTTCCATGCTGCCCAAGACAGAGCACGTGCTGCAGAAATCCAGGGCCACAATCGTTTCAGAGAGCAACTAACCATTCCATCTGGAGCAGAGCAGAGAAGGCCTGAGGTTTTGAGTACTGCAGTGAGTGGGATAAGGAGGCAAGGAGCCCTAGGAAACCCAAAGAGCTGCAAAGTGGCCCCTGCAGCGCCTCCCAGGGAGCTGGGGTGAGCCAAAGTGCCGGGGAACCACAGGGAAACTCAAGTAGGGAAGCAGTGCAGTCCTGGGTGTCCAGGCAAGAAGCAGTTGCCTGCCCCAACACCACTGGCAGCTCTGCGGTGGACACCGAGCACCGTTAAAGGACCTGTCAGCTCAGCTCGGCCAGGGGACCCCCAGGGCACCGGCAGGTGTATCAGGAGCTGGGTACGGCACTGGATTGGAGAGCCAGGGCCCCTCCAGGTAAAGCCAGCCAGGGCCAGCGGCCTCACCACCTCACTCCAGGGTCTGATCATTCAGGACGTGGGCAGAGCTGGGCCCCAAGGCCATACACGCGTGAGCTCCCTCCCTTCCCGCGTCCCAGATTCTGGACACGCAGTGCAACTTGGCGTTAACTCTTCGCGCAGAGCGCACCCCTGTGCAGGCTGAGCCGGGGCTAACGGAGATCCGCCCCCACCTCCGCATTCGCACGACACGTCTCGGGTCTCCTCTGGTCTGGGTCTTTGAGGTGTTTCTTACTACTGATCTGGAGCTGTCTTGATTACACTGTTCCTCGGGAAACCCACAAGTCACCATGCCTTGTCTGTCACAGTGATTCCTTAGCTCTTCTTTCAGTGACATTTGTTTTTAACTAATATGTAAAACCAGAACATATTCGCCTCTTGGGGGGGGCACCACGTGATGCTTCAATACCTGGGTACCATGGTTATGCACATCTGCTCCTCGAGCATTCATCGTTTAGGGTGAGGTATGGAGTATGTATTTCCCTGGACCTGGAGAGCCCATGTCTGGGATCGCAAAGTCCCATTTGGAGGTACCGGGGACTGGCTGGGTTTTAAATACGCTAATTTTGAAAGGACAAAATTCAACCAGCCCATAAGAGTTCTTATTACAGAGAAATCTAGCGGCTTCAACCACACAGCGGAGTCTGCTCACAGAAGGAGCCTGCGCCAGGGGCCGGCCGGTCCCACGCTGCCTGGGGCTGGTCTGGAGGACTCATGGAGGCCTGGCTGGCCATTCCTACAGGCCCTGGTACTCCCGTGTGTCCTGCCTGGGCCAGATTCTTTCAGGATGGGACTGTGACTAAGCACCCAGATGGCCTCCCTGCCGACTTGGGGTCTCCACAGCCAGTGACAGCACCACTTCCACTGTCTCCAGTGGATGAAGCCGATACCAGCTCCCAGATCAGAGCAGAACAGGGTGACATTTTACCTGAGGGCGGGCGACACGAGAGATGAAATATGAAAGTTTTGTCTCCCAGTCTGTTGGATGCGATGTCCGACCATATTGAGTTTGTGCTAAAATCAAAGAATGAATTCTAGGAACAATGGAGGTTATAAGCAGGAAAATATTTATTGAGCAAATAGCTCCCGAGAGGTTGGGGGCCCAGTGTGTAACGGGGGGCTCCATAGGGAGATTTTATAGAGCAAAACCCACATGGGTACAATGTGGGTGACAGCAGTGATTAACTGACACGGGCGCTGTGGTAACAGGACTCAGTGGGGAAACAAGTCATGCAACAAGGGTGTGTGAAAAGTGCAGACCTGTAGGAAGTGGTGGGTCTGGAGGTCTTGGTCGCCCGCCAAGGTGACAGCGGCCTGCTGTCTGTCTTTTGAAAAGCCTGGTCATCCCATCTTTGTCTTGAGGCCAATCTCCAGCGGTGGTGTCTCTGGTCACGGTCACAATGTGTTTTGCTTTGTCCTGACTCCCTGGAGGACCCCTCCCTGCCTGAGTGCCTAGAGTATTTCCATTTAACGTAGCTGGCTGCCTAGTGGGGAGTGGCATGTCCCACGGGGAAGAGCGTGTGTGTCAGGAGACCCGGCCGTGGTCATGTTTGTCTCATAACCCCTCCACACACAGCCCTGGTCTTGGGGGACTAACCCTTCGTCTGTGAAACCAGGCGTGTAGACCACGAGGCCAGCGAGCCAGCGGGTTCACCCCAGTCCTGCTCCTCACTGGTGCTGGGGTTGCCCGGGGTCTCCACGCACCATGCCTGCGTCCCACCACTGAGAAGCTGCAGTAGTAGGAAGAATCTTAGGTTTGCAAAATCTAAGATTTGCCTCTAAATGTTGCAATGCTGTGACTAGCGTTTCCAGCCCTTGTCCCACACCCCCGGAGATCCGCCGTCTTCTGTTACTGAGCGTGTGCACGAGGATGCTAGAGTTCGTCCTCCTGTTTCTATGAAAACACACCCCCTGGCTCCTGGGGCTCACTTCTCTATCTTCTTGAGTTGGATGCTAAGTTTATTTTTTTTCTTTAATGCTTCATAATTAACCCATGTAAGGATGAGAAGTCGGCCTCAAAGAACAGGTCTGGCTACAATTCCTGAGTTTTGCTACTCAGTGTTTTATTTTTCAATAATCATTTCTCAATGTTTTAATTTCAAAATAACCTGTAACACTGTTCAGTCTCCATTTTTCAAAATTTGATTTGAAGTGGAGGAAGTGGCAGCTTGTCCCCAAATGCCGCAGCGCGGTGACTACTTTTCCATAACCTTCCCCAGCGCTCTGTGTGGGACCTGGGGCCTCTGCCTGTTCTTCTGTGTGCTCCCGAGGAATCCGAATTAGTCATCCTGTGTATATGAAAATCCATCCATTGATTTCTGTGGGTGTGTTTTTCTGTCTTCTTGGCCGGAATGCCAAGTTTGTTTGTGTCCCTCCAATGCCTTGTCATTAAACCAGTTGAAGACCAGGGTTGCCCCCAGGGACAGCTTGGCCAACAATCCTTGACTTTTGCCACTTTGCAGTCTCTGCGTTTTATTTTCAAAAGAATCTGTTCCTCGAATTTTTAATTTCCTTTTGACCTGAGAGTTATTTATAGGAATTTTTATTCTATAGTTTTAATAAAATGAGAAAATTACAGAAGCACAAAACAGAATAAAACCTCCTGTCATAGTCCCCCCATGCAGATGGATCAACTGCTACTAAAATTTAATAATTCTTCCAGCAATTCTGATAATTACTAGGTAGGCGATTAGGGCTGGGGCAAATCAGGCCACTGACTGGGTAAAAAGTCTGAAAGATCACAAAAGCCTGTGGCTACGGGTTGAGTTCCCTGAGAAGAGCACATGCGCAAATGCAGGGCCCAGTGCCAGTCAGACCTCGGGCTGAGCACTGTGGACACATTGCTGGGGACAGTGCTATTTCAATCCCGGCTTTAATCTGGCTCAGTCCAAAGGACCAATCAGAAGATGCTATTCTCAATCCTTCATTTACATGTGGCCACAGCCAATCAAAAGCCATCGTTTCTGGTTCTTCATTTATACCTGAACAGGCCAGGCAAAGTTTTGGATAGGGCTGCTTACCTCCTAGCGTGAGTCCAAGTGAGAGTTCCCTGGGACAGATGGCCCGGTGCCTTGTTCCATGAGGGGCTTCAGGCACTGTGGACCCCTTTCACTTTATCCTGGGGTCGCCCTGAGCCTGCTTACCTGTGCTCTGGGGCTGCAGGGCGAGCCTACTTTCCACTTTCTGTAAATGTGCACCTTGCTGCCTTTCCTGTGTGGCTTGTCTATTTGTTTGGGATGCTGAGGACCCAGAAAGAAGCCCATGGTAACCCCTGCGTCCAATAGCAATGGCACATATGCTAGATGTACACACTCTTCATAAAAAAGGAAAATAAATAGGCACAGCTGACTCCAAAATCTGCGGTCGTTCACTGCCCTGGGTGACGTGCACGCCAAGCTAGCACGTGTCTAGGTTTGTAAATTTCTTTCTGATAAATGGTCCCTTGCATGCTGCTCTTCACTCCCTTCCCCACCAAGGGCCATTTCTGTCCTTGTCCCAGAGATGTTGCTGAGGTCCCTAGCAAGCCCCACTTCCTGCCCAGGTGAGGGGTCCCGGAGGTTCCCGATGGGGAGAGTGGCTTGGCTGATGCCAGCATTTCTGGTTTCACAAACGCCACCTTGGTGCTCTTCAGGGCTCCCTCGGCCATGCACGCTGAGAGGCTGCAGGCGGAGATGCGACCTTTCGTTAGTAACAGTCAGCCTGGGGTGATCAGAGCCTGTGGCTTATGCTGGGGAGCGATGTAACAATAACTCCTCTGGTTTTGCTACGTTCTCTTTGCATCTCTAACACATTGTACTTTGAGTTTTGACACCATATTTTAGTCCATGCGACGCATGTTCTAGTTTCAATCCAGACTCTCCTCTCTATCCACTCTAAACAACATCAGATATTTGATGTTTTCCTAGTTCTCCTAAAGTTGTGTTCCTTTATAGAGCACCATTGGTTTCCTTTTTCCCCTTGTATCTGCTTAGATTTTTGACCCTCACATTGGTTCCGCCCCGATCTTATATAGTATGTTATGTACTCTGTGCTCTTTCAATGTCTTGGAGCGAGCTCTAAGGGCAAGGTGGTCTTTGTTCCTTTTTAGATCACTTGGTTATGACCTGGGCGCTTTCGGAGATTTTCTTTATGATTGTAATAAAAACTCAACATTCAGATGTTTATTCTTGGTTTTTTCTTTAACTTTATATTTTACTCTGTACTTACAAGGCTTGTGCTTCAATAGTGTTTTCATTTTCTGCTGAGTACAAACCGCGTCTTTGGGATTCTCTCCTGGCTGGTTTGGAAGAGCCCTCCCGTCTTTGGGATTCTCTCCTGGCTGGTTTTGGAAGAGCCCTCCCGTCCTCCGGTGTGACAGTGCGTGTGCTCCGTGGTGTCAGGTCCCCGTCTTCCCTGTGCTGTTGCATGGCAGTTCCGGGAATCCCTTTCTCTGGTTCTCTCCCCCTCACCTAGCAGCTGCACGGATTTCTCCTTTGATTGGACCCGCAGAGACTTTCTCGTGTGTCCTAAGGCCGCCTGCAGAAGCCCCTCTGAGTGTCATCTGTCTGGATTTGAGACCACTTCCTTCCTCTAGTTAGGGCGCTGCCTGGCCCCTTCCCTCACCTGTCCTCTGGTCTGTGGGGTGCAGGTTGCGCTCACCCCAAGACGGTGTCACTGGGACCAAACATGGAAAGTCAGGGCAGAGCCCGACAGCGGGAGGTAAGGGGCAGCTGGTGGCTCTGTCCTCTGTGTCCCTTGGAAGGTCTGTGGAAGGCTCCCCTGCAGCTGGCTGTCCCAAACAGCAGAGGATTCCGCTCCCTCGAGCCTGGCCCACCTCTTCCTGGATGTCAGGGTGCCAGCGCCTACAATTTTGGAGTCTCCAGGTCTCCATGTCCCTTCCTCACCATGTTGTGACTTTGTTTTCCTTCTTGTCACACCACGTGGTGAGTCTCTGAGGACGATGGACTGTGTTGTCGTTTTAGGGAGGCCAGGACCTGTCGCCTCTCCTAATCACCCCCATATTTAGGAGAGTTGTGATGCCCCCACTGTCCCCTCTGGGTGCAGGAGGAGTGGACCAGCAGCAGTGCCCCCACGCCAGGGTGGGGTTTTTGAGCATCTGGAGTCTCGGAACAGCACCATGGCAGAAGTCTTCCCTACCCCGGGGACAAGCACCATGACTAGTGGCCATCTGTGCCCCGTCTTGAGAGGCTGTCCCTGAGATGGCCAGCTACAGTTACGCTCCGTGGCATCAATCCTAGTGGATTTTCTGAAAGTCCCGTTTCTGTACCGCTAGTGCTTTTAGGTAGACATTTAAACATTGCCACCCGCCAGAGAGCTGCTGGAACTCATGCATTCCTTGAAAATCATCACGGACTGATTCTCTGTGCAGTGAATGCCTGACGTCGGGAATCCTAACCGGTGGAGGGTGCCAACGTGTGAGTGGGTTCGGGGAATTGCAGAGGGCAGGAAGCCCCTGGCTCCGATGCCCAGCTCTGCGGATGAGCGGAACAGGCGGGGATGGCTAGGGGAGCTCTTCCTGCCCGCAGAGCGCTGTAAGTGAAGGTCCTGATTAAAATAGAAAACGCAGGGCTGAAATGAGCCAAGGTCTCATCGCTGCGCGAGTATCTGCTGGAATTTTGTAGCTCAGAGCGGCAGGCGGAGTGTGGAGTCTATCCAGCAGTTCTCTAGTGCTGTGGGTGGGCTGCGGGCGAAAGGGAGGTGCGGAGGGGGGGTACCTCAGCGCTTCTGCGCCTGCACCGGGCCGTGCCGCACCTCTGCTCCGGGCTTTGCTCAGTGAGCCGCCCACCTCCCACAGGGGCGCAGGCCAGGCGCGCTCCCTCGCTCCTGTGCCCTCAGTGCTGGACCGCACCCAGCAGGCGGCCAGCGGCGCCTGAGAGCATCTTCCCGGTCCCCTTCCTCCCAATCTCTCTGCAGGGACTAGGGACCCTGGCTGAGGTCCTCAGGAGACGTCAGCGGGGGAAGTGGAAGGCGAGGGGAGAGCCCCCACACTTGTTTTTCTCCAAGTCATTTGAATTCTCCTAATGTTGACATCTGTTTATACTTTGCCCTCAGGAAACCTGTTTTCCCAGGGAAAACCTTGCCTTGATAATGAGTTTTACGGAATCTGGTACCTGCCTGGATGCTCCTGGCTTGTTCTGTTATTGTCATGGTGGTACTGGGAATTGACTCCCAGGCCTTTGACTGAGCTGTATCCCCAGCCTATATTTTATTTTTTATTTTGAGGCTAAATCAAGTTGCCCAGGTTGTGTGGGAACTTTCAGTCCTCCTGCCTCAGCCTCCTGGTGTTCTGGAGTCACAGGCCTGCGCTGCCCTGCCAGGCTTGTAAGTCTGGTTTTCACGCGTGTGGCTCCGTGTGGTGTCTTGGGCATGCCTGACGTGGTAATAAAGGTGATATCTGTCCAGGAAACTCATCACTTTCCATGAGGGACATGCTGAAAAGGGGTGTCTGTGCCTGCCAGAAGGATAGTTACCTTTAGAAGTGACGAGCATGGGCTTTTATCAGCTGCTCCCCTTGCAGAGGGGTGGGAGCTGGTGGCCTCTCCTACCAACCATAAGGGAGCCATGGCCCCAAGCGATAGGAGACAGCAATCTCACACCCTCCTAATGAGCTCTGCTAGACGGTGATTAATTAGCCCAGCCTGGATGTGCAGCCTGAAACACGGGGTTCATTATGCGCAACGCTCAGACGAAATGCTTAGGGATCATGAGACCTGACAGCACTTACACAAGCCGTGATCCTTTAATGGGAATTTTAATAATGGGGTGACGGCGGCCAAGGGGAAAGTTCTCAGCCATCGAGGGATGCGCTCGTGTCCCCTGTCCTGTAACTGTGAGAGTCACACACGTCACTCCGAGGCGCACAGCTTGTTTACAGCTCAAGGTCCCAGGGTTGCTCTTGGATCACAGCTGAATGCCCAAGCCGCATGGGGGCGGGGGAGGGGCACTGGCTGGGAGGCTAATTCTGTCCCCGCCCTGTTTTCAGCAGTGGTGTCAGAGAAGCAGACAGAAGGGGCACCCTGCCATCCCACCAGCACTGCCTTGCAGCTCATGGATGAGCAAAGGACCCGGGCTCTGGTGACAGTACACAGAGACAGAAAACACGAGGAAGGAGCCCAAACGAACGGGAGCAGGGAGAGCGCAGAGGGAGGCGGGGCAGGCGGGGTCAGAGAGAAAGCCGGGGGCCATCGAGCTAGAGGGTCCTCCAGGGAAGGCCGCAGAAGGGGCTCCAGAGGAGTCTGTCTCACAGAGAGGTCGAGGCTGCAGGCGCGTGATCCCTCTGCGTGGGGCCCGCGTGGCAGGTCCCAGGGGAGAGCCAGGAAGGGGGTACGAAAGGGGAGCTGTCACTGCTGGGGCCCACTGAATCCTCTCCTGCATGAAAGCATGGGCATGGGGCAGTGTCCCATGTGTCCAGTCACTTGTCAGCCTCTCTCTGCCCAATTTATCTGCAAGGCGAAACAGCCTGCAGAGCTGCGGAACCCCCAGAATTAGAGACACCCTGGGTCTCCCGAGGCCCCTGGCTCGGACCAAATTATCTGTCATTTAACTTCCCGCCGGATGCTCTCGTGGTGGTGGTCTCTGTTCAGTGTGCTGGGCCTCAATACTGTCCTGCATCCAGCCGGATTCATGGGCTTGGCCAGCGCCCACTCACCCTGGCAGAGCTGGAAGAGGGTTCTTCCTAAAGCCAGCGAAAGCTACAGCCACAGAGAGAACGGCCTGGCCCAGGTGTGTGCACACCTGCAAGCATGGACGGAGGGAACCCAGGCGCACCAGCCGGAGAGTCCCAGTAAGGGCTGGGGTGCCCCAGGCACCAGACCCTGGCTCCATCCGCAGCACCACACAGGAGAAGAGCAAGGAACCCCCTGAGAATAATAACAAGCAGAATCGGGAAGCATTTAAAATAAAATTCTCCATGACTAGATGGATATTCCAGAGATATAAAGAAAGTGTGTGGTTGACAAAGAAATACATTGTCTCAGTCACTTTTCTTGTGGCTGGGACACAATACCTGATGCCACAGGGAAAGGCTGATTTTGTCTCCTGAAGTTCAGTCCTTGCATGGTCTGCAGCATGGTGGGAGGGTCAGGCAGAGGACAGATGCTCACAGCATGGTGACCAGGAAGTAGAGAAAGAAGGAAGGGAGGAGACAGGGAGGGAGAGAAACACTTCCAGGTCACACCCAGAGACAGCCTGTTGATATACACTGTTACACATACATGGGATACGCAGGGCCTGAGGAAGTCCTGATTGGCACTGAAACACTCCCCAGGGCTGTAGCACTTCAGCACATGGCCCAGATGCCAGAAGGTGGAACTACTACTGTGGCTTTTATTCTTGCAAACTTCTTTTGGGAAGAACGCTGTATACTGTACAAATATATAGCACAGTGTCTACACCTCAGTCTTAAGAAGTCAAAGTGCCCAATAGAAGTATTAGATGTGCAGAGACACTTTACAGAACACAGTGTGCAGCTAACCAGTGAGCACTCAGCACCTGCCACGTGAGTTCCAGGAGCCTTCTGGTCTGGACACTGCATCCAGCAGCTTTCCATTGCTGGGACCAAACATACGACACACTCATCGTAAAGAGGGAGAACCTTAGCGGGGCTCAGGGTTTCAGAGTGTGGCCTTTGGAACCCTCTGGCCCCAAGGCAGGACATCACAGTGGAAGTGGACAGCAGAGCAAAGCTGCTCGCTCATGGTAACCAGGAAGGAGACAGTGAGGAAGGGACCAGGAAGCTGCCCCGCAGTCACACGCCCAGGACTCACCCAACATACACAGAAGGGAGCTTTGCTGAGCTGGGAGTTGCTCAAGCCTTGAGGCTGGCAGTGGAGATTCACCATTGCAGTCCCTTGCCCCTTCCCATCTTGGCTCCCTGGGCTGCGGCCCCGAGAACATTGGGAAACTCCTTGTCACCTCTGTGTGCTGTGACTCGTCTGTCTCTTCCTCCGGTGAACCCCGAGTGTGTCGCCGCATCCTGGAATCTGTGTGTGCTGTCTCTCCTGTTTGTTCTGTCCTGAGCTCACCCCACTCCATCCTGATCCTAGTCCCCTCTGGACTCTGTGTCCAAGCCTCCCCTTCTCCATCTGCGCCTTTTCTATACTGGCTCACTGTTGTTTGTCCTCACTTTACATGGGTAGCACCTCTGCCCGAGGTTCTGGTCTCAGGTAACCTTGAAATCTCTCTGCTCCATTGAGGGAACCTTAAGCTCTCCCATGACATGGCTCTGTAGTTCTGGAGGCTCTGCAGAACCTGATGAGGCAACCCGGGGTCCCCCTTTTGACAGATGGGTCACTGAGACGGGGTAGAGGGAGACACAGGCTGGGGGACGCCTGGCCAGATCATAACTTTTACCCGTAACAGAAACAGGTCACTTCTGGTCACACTTTCTCTTCAGACATGTTCCTGAGGGGACACTGCAGGGTGGTGGCCCTGAGGAAGGGAAGCCAAGGAATGGGAAGCTGGAGAAACATCTCTCTTCCAGGTGAGCCATGCCTGGCACCTGCAGCTGGCAGCTGGGCTGGGCTTAGCATCCTGGTAAGGTGTCAAGTGGGCTGAATGTGTGCACAGTGTGGCTGCCTGGCCACAGGGCACTGTGGTCCTAAGGAAACCAACAACTTCTGCACCCTGGCAGCTTCCTTTCTGGTATTCTCAACCTACTGGACGGGATAACCACATTGTCCTGAAGACCTATTTGCCCAGAACATTCTGTTCTCTTATTTTGACTCATGAATCGCATTACCTGTTGGAATTACACCATTTACCAAGCCTGAGGTGACGAGCTGAGGCTGGGAGCAGACAGCGACTGCCCCTTGTGCAGTCCTTCATCTGGGCTGGCACAAGGCTTTGCCTCTGTGTGTGGATCCCACAGTCACAGCACTGGGAGGTCTCAGAGAGCCTCCCCCTCTTCCTGCAGAGGCCCACAGCTTGGCTGAACTGTCACGACCAGCATTTAATAGATAGAATCGTCTGGTCCACTGATTGCTGTGGTCGGGGCAAAAGTGCCTACACTGTTCTATTCAGTTTCTCGCTGTTCCATAGTGTGTGGGTTACTTTTCTCTCACTGCTGCGACAAAATACTTGATGCCCAGAATTAAAGAGGGAAAGGTCTTTTTAGCTCACAGTTTATGGAGGCTTCAGTCCATAATCAGCTGGTTCCAAGGCAGGGGGCTGGGCAACAGTTCATGGTGTCAGAAGACTGCAAAAGCAAGAAGAGCAAGAAGGAGGATGAGAAAAGACTCTGTCCCTTATATGGTATGCAGGTTGCCCACTTGGGGTAAGTGTAGCACTCACACCCATAATCCCAACACTGGACCCTGAATCAGTCACAAATTCGAGAAGCCTGCTGTCATGACTGCATGAGGCTTTGGGGGGACACCCAGACACAAACCATAGCACACACGGAGCGTGAGCTCTCCCTCCCGCAATGTCTTCTTTCTCCTTCTGGAATTCTGTGAGGGTCCAGAGCACTGGAGCTGCTGGAGAGAATGGTTTCAGAGTCAGACTCTCCTCCTCTCCCCAAGCCTACGTCAGTGGTCCTGGAATCCTGTCTACAAACCAGGCTGGTTTGTCCCTTGGTCTCACTGCACTCCAGCTGGCAGAAAGTGATTCGGATCAGGAACCCATCAGGGCTACCCTCCCTGTCCCCAGCATCCACCCCTCCAGCTCCCTGAGGGCTCTGGGAATCCCGGGGCTCCTGCCCTCATGACTTGGAGCTAAATGGTCCAGGCTGTACTTGGGTTTCAGAGTTTTTAAAGACCCCCCTCCACCAGGGATTCCAACCTGTGTGTGTTTGGAAATTACTTGTTTAATAGATTGCTCTCATTGCTCTTGTTCCTGTTATTATACCCCATCGGATGTGATATACACAATATTAGGTCATAAATGTTTACTGTAAGTGTTAGGATTCTATCTCTCCGGGAGAGCTAGAAGGGGTTCGATACAGATCTTACATGGGAGGATACTTTGTTTACTCAGTCATGAATGTGTAGTATTCTTTTGGGCCTGGATTAATTTGGGCCCTTGTTTTTGTCTAAGAGGTGAGTGTGGTGGGCTGTGGACTCCTGTGTGGACCTTTTCTGAAGGTCAGGGAAGAGAATGGGCTCCTGCTGGCTCTGACCAGGGCTGGGACCTTCAGACCATAGGCAGGGGGCATCTGGAGTCTGAGGGAGGATTCTGGTCCTCATTAGTCCCTTCCACTCTGCTCACACTCAGTTCTTGGAATGAAAGAGCCATACTTTGGTCTCAGGCCTGCAGTGGACAGGTAACTAAAGCTCTGCAGAGGACCCTTGCCTAAGAGTTTGCTAAATTCTGTCTCTGCCCAGCAGGCCGGTAGGTGAACCTCAAGGTTTACCGTACCTGAGCCCTATGTCTTGCACCATGGAATGTTCCTTTACCTCCCGTCTCCTTACTACGGGCTTTACTATGCATGTCTTTTACAAGCAGAGGATCCGCCATATGTTTTGTCATTGTGCTGAGTTTCAGTCTTAATTGGAAAAGAACTCACGCTATTTATTTTGCTTAGAGAAGGTAAAGCATTAATGTGTGCGGCTGTGGGAATACACATGTGTCATGCTGAAGCAGGTGTATTTTCCAAACAGAACCCTGCTGCGTCTTGATTCAGTGGGATTACTTAGCTGCACCTTTCCTATCATCAATATTTGATCTATTAGTCGCACACTTGTCAATCTAATTATGAATAGATGCAGGGAAGCTGTCACTCTATTGAAATTCTAAACATAATTGTACAGTTACAGGGAAACTGAAAGCATTCAGAAAATCAACTTTAAAATATCTATGTTAAAAAAATAGACATTTAAAAAAGAAGATAGATTGTTAACATTAAATTCAAAGTTACACTTCTGCAAAGATTGGGAGGAAATGTCACATTTCCATATGTGTTGTGTAGGAGAAGCTGAGGTACGCTGGGTTTGGGGTCCAGCTCCAGGAAGTGAGGGTTTACAGACCTGGAAGTGGGTGTCACTCCCCACAGAGCCCAGCCTGGGGACAGGGGTCACCTCATCCCCATGTTGTGACCCCCAGGTTTGTAGGAGAATAGTTCTCTCTCTGGATCCACGGGAACCAGAAATGCGGACACCAGGGAACTCTATAAATAGCTCTGCTATTCTGGCTTCTACCACATCCTATCTGTGACATTTTAAAGCCACTCAGGAGACACAGCCTTGGCTTTGGCAGCCTCAGGCGAGTCCTTATCGGCTGCAGAAGCTGGCAGGTGCGTCTGGGGACATGAGCTGATGGCCCGAGAGTGTGACAGTTCAGAGGAAGTCCCAGGTCCACTGCTGGGTGCTGGTAAGCTGTCAGGGACTGGGAATGGCTCTTCCTGCTGGCTCCTCATGGGCTTTGTCCCTGTGTTACACTTGAGCTGTTAAAGCTGTCCACTCTCTGGGACCTCAAAGCCAGGAACGTGGGTCTCTTGGTGCCACATGTGGTGACGCAATGGCTGCTGCACAGTCCCTAAGTGATCTGTGTGCACAGAATGCACATCACAAGTCCTCTGCACTTTGCTGTCCAGTGTGGTCCGTGGGTGAGGGTGGGCTGTTGCCAGGAAGCTGGGCAGAGCTGCAGAATCTCTAGCCCTGCCCAGACCTTCTGGAGCAGTGCCTGCATCTCAACCAGATCCCTGGGGTGCAGTGTGCTCACCCTCGCTTGAGAAGCTCTGTCCTAACAAGAAAGAGGCTGACCAGAAGCTGCAAGGGTAACCTCCGTCCCTGGTTAACTTTACTCCCCGGCAGCCTCCATCCTGGTTACCCTTCATCCTGGCCGAGCTCCGTTCTTGCTTCCTGAGTGGAGTTTAGGTCATGAGACCCGAAAGAAGTGTGCAGCAAGGGTAAAATGTGAGCTTCTTACCCATGCCCTGGATGCCACCCCATGCTCACCAGGAGATGACAGCTGTGGTGTTAAAGCAGCTGTTTCTATCCCGTCTCAGATAACGAACACCACTGGCATGATGGTCCCGTTTTCCGCTGGATATTTTACCTGGGTGATTGAATACTAAGGATCATGGCATGAAATTCTTTCAAAGGAAAACTCTAACTGTGCTCCACTACCATGGCCAAACTCATGGACCCTGACCTTGTCCCCTGTTCTGACCAGTAACCTGTAGGTCTGCGTATTTCTCTATATTCTCTGTTACTCCAAATTGCATTTAGCGGTTGTCTTAGTTACTTTTCTCTCATTGCTGAGACAAAATACCCAATGCCCAAAACTAAGGAAAGAAAGATTTACTTAGCTCTTATTCTATAGAGGTTTCAGTCCATAATCTGCTGGGTCCAAGGCAGGGTGGCCTGGCAGAGAACAACAATTCATGGCAGCAAAAGACAGCAAAAGCAGCAAGACCAAAAAGGGAGGAGCAAGGAAAGAAGACTGTCCTTTATACTGTATGTAGGCCACCTTAGGGCGGGTGTAGCACTCACACCCTTAATCCCAGCATTGGACCATGAATAAGTCACAAACTCTAGAAGCCTGCCCCCATGACTGCATGAGGCTTTGGGTGACCATTTAGACACAAGCCATAACATCTGCCTCACACACACACACACACACACACACACACACATATGCATACAGAAGTGAAAATAAAAATCTAAAGATCTGCTGCTTGACATTGATCCGGACAACTGTAGGTCATCTTTTTGTGATATTCATTTGAAATTGTTCTATTACTTTGCTTTATCTCTTTTTAAAAATTGAGCTAGATTTAAGGCCAGATTTAGGGACCCTGAGTCATGTGTTTGTAGTCTATTTTCTTCAGACCAGCTTGACGATGTGGAATTCTCTGTCAGCTGTGATGCTGACCCTACGCAGTGCTGAGCTGTCTTTCAGGTCGAGCACCCAGAACGAGGTTCACAGCAGGGAGCTCACACAGGCATAAATGTGGGCCTGAACACTCAGATGCAGGTTCCTGGCTCCCAGAAGATGCATGCTGCCACCAGCTCAGCGGATCCACTGAGGATGGGAATCTGCCATCCTAGGCCTGGCCGGGTGGAGCCCCTGTGCCCTGCAGCCCCAGGGGTGGAAGAAGCTTGCGGGAAATGATGAGGAGCTGAGACCCCGCAGACTCCGTCCACGGCAGCAGGGGTGAAAGAAGGACTGTGGTGGCTGAAACCATGCAGAGTCCTGGGATCCCGCATCAGCCTACTCAGCTCACAGCCTGGCCTCCCTCCCTCAGTCCTGGCTGGGTCCTGCACTGCTGGAGTCCAGTTGTGGCAGGGCTAGGGTTTCCCAAAGGTGGACAGGGAGTCGGCGAGTGAGAGACAGAAGACACTGCACACCAGTGTGTGAGTGAATCTGAATCTGCTTTATTTTTTAGAAGCTGTAATATATATTTGCTAACCTTGGCAGCAACCCCCAGCCCCAAGCAGGAAGCACCCCAGGCCTAGGGCCAGGCAGGGACAATCCTAAACAATAGGTTTTAATTAACCTCAACCCCAAACAGGAAGCGCCCCAGGCTCAGGGCTAGGCAGGGACAATCCCAAGCAATAGATGTCAATTAACTCTTTTCACCTTTGTAACATCTCATTCTTGTTACTTAGTTAGCTTGGGAAATGTAAGCCGATGCACCTGGATGCCTGCAGGAGGAAGAGATGTGTGAGGCTATTGTGCCACTCCCTACATTGTTTCCCTTATCACTTATGGGAGTATGGCAGTCCATGTGAGGACAGCGCCTGTCTTAGGTCAAGGACTCTTCATATGAACCCAACCAGGCCTTACCCGTCATGGGCCTGCAGGACAGCAATTGGTCCTGTGCCTTTCTTAGGCAGCTGGTGGCGTAACATATGTGTCCTAGTTGCCCGTCTTTGGCTGCCTGTAGGACAGCGCCTGTCTTGGGTCAAGGACTCTTCATATGAACCCAACCAGGCCTTACCCATCATGGGCCTGCAGGACAGCAATAGGTCCTGTGCCTGTCTTAGGCGGCCGGTGGGTAACATATGTGTCCTAGTTGCCCATCTTTGGCTGCCTGTGTCTCAGGGCAGTTGTCTCACAGGAACCCCGCAAATCCTCCTCCACGAGCTCTCCCATTTAAAGCCTCTGTATAAACTCTCTCATACTACTCACAGAAGGTAAAATTTCACAACCAGTCCTCACAAAGGGGTTATCTAGAGGGCCTCCAGCAACCCCCCTGGAGTCTCCACCCTCGACTTCATATTGAGCATTACATAAAAACATACACATGTGAACTACACAAATTACAATTATCAGTACAAAA